>JAJMBP010000069.1:0-40392 GCA_030565345.1 Suhomyces coccinellae
CCGCTGATCTTGGCGTTATTAGCACCACGCCTTAACCAACTGGGCCAAGGGACCTTTTCGTGAGAGTCGGAGTCGCAGTTGGAATTGAAGTAAAAAGTGAAATCAGAGAAGAGAAATGAGAGAACAAAGAGAAGGATGAATCGTTCTGTTTGAGTGCCTTATGGTACGTTCTAGACTAAAGAGGCAATGATTTATTCACAGTCGAGAAGTTTCCTCGAAATTCTCGCTTCTTTTGGAGAATTATTGCCCTATTATTTCTCCATGCCTTTAATTAGATTTGACATCAAATAGCTGTAAGTATTAGATTATGATATTGATCAAGTTTTACCTTGGATGAAGTAGAATTTACGACAGTATCGTCTAAACTCTTTCAATCCCTATACTTCAATTTTGTCCTTGTACAATTATTGGTTTGCCATTTCTATTCTACTCAATCACAAAAACCCATAGTATGAATTAATGAGCTTCTAAACCAATTTTACTCAAAACTACCACGACTTCCTCAAAGCTCTACTCTTTCTTCTTCTTGCCTCTTTTCGTTTCGCAATCCTGCCAAATACCCCCAAATCCGTGGCCTTCTTCTGGTCCTCTTATCACCAGTGTCGTGCGAAGTCGATTTTTCAGCTCATCTCGAACCCATCTCCTACTACTTACTGTAAATAATGAAGTTTCTTGTTACAGCCGATGATACCGGCTCCATAAAGGAGGTCGTGGTCAACAGGGGAACCGACACATCCAAACAAGACGCACTCCAGCCAATTTCCATCCGAAATTACGGCATTGATGAGAAGAATACTTTCAGAAACAAGATCACCCATTTGGTGGATTTCCACTCCACATACTTGATTGGTGCTCGTATTGGTGGTTCTGTGTCGATCTACGACATGAACCAAGATCCCAGCGTCAAGGAGGAAGAAAAATATCCCCTTTTGCATACTTATAAGCTCGAAGTGGATGTCAAAGACAAGCCCGTAGCTTTGATCCAGCTTGACACATTGGACAGTGTTTTGGTTGTCTTCGAGTCCAGCAAGGCATTCTTGATCTATTTCAAGGGAGAAGACTTCGATTTCGCTCCCATTTCCATCACTTTGCCTTCATCCAAGCCCATCAGCACATTTGAAGCCAACCCATACGTGGAAGGAATATTCGCCTATGGAGGCCAAGAGAACGACTTACAGATAATAGAATTATTCTCCAAGGATGCTGACTCTAGCATTTTTGAAGAGAAGGACCAAATCAGCCCCAAGTTATTGTTCACAGCTAAAAACGTCAAGAACGACCACTTGGACTTGAGAGTGCCAGTGTGGATTACCAACATCCTCTTCCTCGACGAAAACGGGGGTGAAAATGCATACAAGGTGATTACAAGCACAAAATATGGTCAATTGAGAATCTATGACACCTCTCATGGCAGAAGGCCCATTAAAGACTACACAATTTGTGACAAGGAAATTGTGGCCATGACTTTTGGTGATGAAGACCAGACCACTATTGTTCTCACTAATGTCCACAACTTGATTGCGAAATATTCCTTGGTCAAAGAAGACGAGAAGGGCTACAAGATCCACTCTGCTTCTGCAGGCGACGTGTTAAAACCAGTGCTTAAACTCTTGGGTAAATTTTCACAAGGTGGAAACACGGGTGCTACCCATGCCCTTGAAAACATCGAAAACCAAGTCATTATTACTGGTGGTTTGGACAGATATCTTCGTGTCTTCGATATTGAATCTAGAGATATCGTGGCCAAGGTGTATCTTGGTGTGGAGGTCCTGTCTGCATTGGCTCTTGATCTTGAGGACGAGGAGATCATTCCAGAAGGTGTAGAAGGAGAAGTTAAGACTGCTACCATCCAAAAGAAGAGAAGAAGAGACATCGAAAAGGTCGAAGAAATCGATGACGACGAAATGTGGAACATGTTGGATGAGAAAAAGCCCAAGACTAATTAATGCATAGTTTAATTGGATAAAATGAATTTCGATAAATGTTATGTAGAATATACAGCATATAATACGGTTATCTTACACTAATTTAATCAGTTTGTTGTATTATACGAAGTGAAATGGTTCATCATGCGATTTTTAGAGTAATGTTGATAGGGTTTCGATTAGTATCAACTTTTGCATTTGCATCTCTTTCGTGAAATTAGATAAAAGCCACTGGTTTATGAATCCTGATTTCACAATATTTATGATTGAACTGTTCAAATCCTTGAATTGAGATTTTGCGAGCCTAAAGAAAGCTCAGTTGATTCTACCAATGAAATCATATCTCACTATGTAGCAGATTTATGGGAATTGAAAGTTCTTCGTGATTTGCCTCATTTTTTGGCTTCTTCTGCCGGGTTTGCCCGGTTGTCTGTATTTATCACACTCATACACTTCCATTCGTTCAAGTAATTGCACTTCCAGAGTCGTATCTTACCGTCATCTCCAGCAGAACTAAGAATAGTTCCAGTAAGATTCCAGTTTACTCTCCAGACTTCCAGCTTGTGGTCGTTCAACTTCGCCAACGTCTCGATCTTCATGGAATCACTACCAGGAACTTCAGTGCCCTTAAAGATTCTCACATATCCATCCTTACAGCCTGTAGCAATTAAATGGTAATTTCTTCCCATAGATGGAGCCCAGCTCACTGATCTGATCAAACCATTGTGTTCAGGCAAACTTCCAAGTTTCGAGTACTTTGTGTTTCCCTTAGATCCCACTTCATCATTTTCTGCTAATTCTTCTGCTGATATTTTGGACTGGGGCGTGGTTCCATAGATAAAACCTTGGTCTAACGCAATGACAATGAGCATCTCTGACTGGGAAAACTTGGCAGGACACCATTCCACGGCGAAACTACTCTGTAAGCTCTTTGCTGGAAGTTGCAGATACAAGATAGGCAATTCAGTGGTCAAGGCCCAACTTGTGAGATCACTAGGCTCAAGAGACTCATAGACACGGAAGATTCCATCGGATCCAACACATCCTAGTTTGAGTCCGAGGTGATTGGGCGCAAACACAACGTCGTAGATCGGTCCAAACGACTCTATGGCCAAAGTGGCCAACTTTATCCATCTTCTGCCCGAACCATGTAATTCGTCTGGCTGTTCTTGCCAGATCTTCACAGTACGGTCGAAAGAAGCTGATGCTAGGATCTTGGAACTGGAGAACTCGGGATGGGCCCACAGTACCTTGGTTATGGAGGAGTCATGTGCCTTCCACAGGTCGTTCAACACCCATGTGGACGTGGACGTATCGAGATCAAACACTTTGATGTGTTGGTCTGACGATGCTGTGGCGATGTGCTTCCCGTAAAAGTCGTATTTGACGTCATGAACGAGGTCTTCGTGTCCGGTGATGAAAGGCTTCATGTTAATTTAGGAGTATTAGTACGGATTTTCGATTGGCCAATGCGTATTTGTGGCTGATATATGGATTGGGACTGTCCTTGAGAGTATTGATATCAATTGAACTTGGAATTTGCGGTCTAATTAGAAGAGATGGAGTAGATTAAAGTGATGGAAACTGGAGATTAAAACGGCCCTTTGTATGTTAGATCACGTGACTTGGAAGATATGGTTGAATGTATGGTTGTTGGAGCAGGAACGTAGTAGATGGCTAACCACAGCGATAGCTAGAACGTTTTGTTGTTTTGAAGTCTATTTGGTGCTTTTTTGGTGCTTTGAATACCGATCTACGCCAAATATTTGACACTTTGTGGGAATTGAAATTTCAAAAAGGTTTAAAGCAAGCGAAGCACAAGATGATTAACTACGAAGGTTTCAAAGAACAAGAAGTTCCAACGAAGTACATAATTCAATGGGAGTCAATATTTACCGTAAGACTCATTATTCATAATTTCTCTGCATTTCTTTTCCCTTGATATTTAGCAAATGTTTCAATTGAAGCCATGAAAACTGGAAAAATTAAGCACATTCCATAAAAGCTACTAAAAACGTACCCTATGATATCATTTCCCATTCTACCCACCATTTGTGGCCCCTTATCCAAGATGTCCAGCATTTCCATGTCACGTGACCGACACGTATATGCACTTTACCAACACGGACTTGACTTTTCCAAAACACCCTGAATTGACCCCAAAGGCACACAATGGACAAACTTCTCCGGATCGGAGCCTTCGGTACCGCCTTGGCTCTCGTCCAGCCTGACAACCCCCTTCGAACAGCCTTTTGTTTCAGCGTTTTTGGCTACATAATCACTGTATCTTTAATTCCAAGATTAGGCGAACCCTTCAAGAAGATCGGCCTCAAGGGCAAAGACATGTCGAAACCTCCTCCAGTGAGAGAGCTTCCCGAGTCCATGGGAATAGTCAGTGCAGTCACGTATCTTTTCCTCATGTTCGGGTTAATTCCCTTCATATTTTTCAAGTACCTTGTGTCGTTCAATTCCTTATCCAATGACCAGAGCATGCAAGACACCTACACCACGCAGTTTCTGTCGACAAAGAGTCACTTGTTTCCCCACAACAAGCTAGCTGAGTACTTGAGTGCAGTTTTATGCCTTCAATCTACCACTCTTCTCGGGTTATTTGACGATCTTTTCGATATTAGATGGAGACACAAGTTCTTCTTGCCTGCGGTGGCGTCTTTGCCTCTCTTGATTGTTTACTACGTGGACTTCAGTGTGACGTCCATTGTGGTGCCTTCTTTCATCACCGACGCCTGGGGAGGTGAAGAGGTAGTCAATTTCATCAACCTCTTCATTCGTCTTGGAAACCATATCACCACCTCTATCACAGGATTGTCGTTCAATTCGCTTCCCAATGACTACGAAATCACCCAGGATACCCCCAGATTGCTTGATCTCGGCATTTTCTACTATGTCTACATGTCTGCAGTGTCGATTTTCTCACCAAATTCCATCAACATTCTTGCTGGCATCAACGGACTCGAGGTGGGCCAATCGGTGGTTCTTGCCGTCATTTTCTTGGCCAACGACTTCTCCTACTTGCTTTCGTCCGGGGTCTCGCAGGCTGCCTATGATAGTCACTTGTTTTCTGTGATTTTCATTCTTCCTTTCCTTGGAGTGTCGTTGGGTTTACTTCAACACAACTGGTTTCCTGCCAGGGTCTTTGTTGGAGACACCTACTGCTACTTCAGCGGAATGGTATTTGCCATTGTGGGTATTTTGGGCCACTTTTCCAAAACTCTCTTGATTTTCTTGTTGCCACAAATTATCAACTTCATCTACTCGGCACCCCAGATCTTCGGCATCGTTCCATGCCCCAGACACAGGCTCCCCCGCTTTAACGTCGAAGACGGCTTAATGTACCCCAGTTTTGGTGAATTAAAGAAGCAAGGTTTATTACCAAAACTCTTGCTCACCATTGCTGAAAAATTCCATTTCGTCAAGATAGAAAGGAATAAAGACGGGCAAATCACCCGCTTCTCCAACATGACCATCATCAACCTCTTCTTGGTGTGGTTTGGACCCATGAGGGAAGACAAGTTATGTCTATTAATTATGGGAGTGCAACTAATCGTGGGTTTTTCCATGATTGTGGTCAGACACACTGTGGGCCCATGGTTATTTGGATACGACAACTTGAGTTGGGGAGTTAAGTAAGGCTTGATTGTGCTGATTGTGTTCTATAGAGTAGTCAATACATAGAGTTAAGAAATGAGTAGATGAATAATACTAGATGAAAATCGGGACCAGGAAATACTAGCAGAAAATACATAATATTCTAGTTGGAAAATTAGCAGTAAATTTGAAGAAATTTATAGAGAAAGTATAGTTTCAAATACTAGAAGTTGCAAAATTTCACAGCGAGAACCTGGTGCAAACGTTCAATGTCCAATATTGAGCTTGAACAGTATTTTGTGGTCTCTGATTCCCGAGCCTACCTGAATCCAGCGCAAATACTGTAAATCGTAATAATCTAATCTATCTCACAAGAAATTAAATTGGTTAGACATTGAAATCGGTTGATAATAGTTTTCTGCCCTTCAAAATAGACAGGCAGCAAAATAACTCTATAATGCGTAAGAATTCGGGTTTATGATTCACAGAAAAGAAACAGGCAAAATAAAAAGCACTTAGAATTGTATCCTTCGACCACTATAATAGCACGAATTAATTTACTGGTTATTGAGTTATTAAATAAAAAAGGCAATAATTTACAACAAGCAATCGCTGTGAACTTTGCACGAAAAGTACCACAACCCGAGAATGGCCATCATATTCGGCGACACATCTAAATGCCTTCTACTTGCTCCAAACTCTAAATTTCAAATTGCATCAAATCAGGCATCTCAAAAATCTATGAGCCTAATAATAGCTCGATTTAATAATAAGAACACTAAATTGAATTCCATACTTGAAGAATCCATGTCATACTCTGGTTCTACACACTTCCAACTGTACCGGACTCTTTCTGGCATTGGCTGCAAAAACAACCCTGTGGAATATCCATTTGTTCGAACATATTGTCTCTGATTATATCGTCGAAAAAGATTGAAAAACGCAAACAAACTCGGAAAAACGCACGTCCGGGTATCGTGGGATCTTGGAGGGTCATTCGCCTGTCATCTAGTGACTACACTGCCACGAAGCCGTTGGGTCCGCCAGAAGATCACGTGACCTTAGCACGTGACCCATATCCCCATTAATTCAGTTTGTCCATTTTATATCCCCTAAACATGGCCGGTCCTCCTCCTCCTCCCCCTCCTCCCCCTCCAGGACCTCCTCCACCGGCTGCTGCCGGTGGCCGTCCTCCCCCTGCATCCGCAATGGCCGGAAGAGACGCATTGTTGCTGAGTATTCGGCAAGGAACTTCACTCAAAAAGGCTGTCACCATCGACAAGTCCAAACCTATCATAGATTCCAAGACTTCAGTGGCAACTTCGGTACCCTCTGGGGCCCCCAGCGGTGCAGCACCACTGGCACCTTCGTCGTCTCTGCCGATGCCCATGGGAGCGCCCCAATTGGGAGACATCTTTGCTGGTGGAGTCCCCAAGTTGAAGCATGTTAAGGACAATCGCAGCGGTGTGATCCCCAGCTCCGCGCCTGCTATACCCGGAATGGCAGCAACACCCCCCTCTACACCCCTGGTGCCTCTGGCAGCGCCTCCTATGCCGCTGGGCCGTCCTCCCTCGAGAAAAGTCACTCCGGCAGGACCTCCAGCTCCGCCAGTGCCCTCGGGCCCGCCTCCGGTACCTTCGATGGCACCTCCCGTGCCCTCGTCCGCCCCACCACTACCCTCTTCAGGCAAAGCCGCCCCCAAAATGCCCCCAAACAGACCCAAGAAGTCGACCCACTTGAAGAAGCCCTCAATATCAGGACCACCCCCGGTCCCTGGAGCACCTCCACCAGTGCCTCTGGCCGTCGCACACCCTACTCCTCCCCCTCCACCTCCAATTGGGGCCCCTCCTGCCCCTGCGGCGCCCAGTGCCGGCTCCAATTCCGCTTCTGCGCCACCAGCACCGCCAATAGCAGCCGGATCCTTGCCGTTCTTGGCCCAGATCAACGCTCAAAGAAACGAATCGCATGTGGTGGAGTCACTGGGTGCCCCAACAACCCCCAGTTCGCGGCCTCCAGCCCCTCCTTCGGGTCCTCCCCCAATTCCCAGTTCATTGCCTCCTAGAACTCCATCTTCGAGCTCTGCAGCTCCTCCCCCACCACCACCCCCTCCTCCATCTGTTGGAGCTCCCACTTCAGCGGCCCCTCCACCTCCGCCTCCTCCACCTGCCTCTTTTGCACCCAGTTCAGGAGCTCCTCCACCTCCACCCCCACCTCCTCCAGGGGCATTGAGCACACCACCAACGAAAGCATCTTCCTCTTCAGCCAAATCTAACGGGCCTCCCCCATCTGCTGGCGGTCCTCTTCCTTTTTTGGCCCAAATTAATGCTAAGAGAAATGAGACTTTCGTGGTGGACGGAACAAGCAAGGGCCATTCGACCATGAATGAGCAGCCCAGAGAAGAGCCAAAAAAGAGTTCGAGCCACATTCCCAGTCTGGCCCCAAAAATCCCCCAAATTCCAATGGGCTTTCCCAAACCACCGACGAGAAACACTTCTGCGCCTTCTGCTCCTCCAACTCCTCCAGCTCCACCACCAGTACCACCAGGAGGTACTCCGCCAGCTCCTAAGGTACATGCACTTCCTCCAACTCCATCTTCCAACAACAGATCGTCTATTCCCTCGGCTCCTGTTCCTCCATTCACTCCTCCGGTGCCAACTTCTCTACCACAAAAGGCACCTCCTACAATGCCCACGCCCTCTATTCCAGTGTCTCCACCTCCTCCACCTATGTCAGTACCTACATCTCCTCCAAAGTCGATGATTCCGCCTTCAATTCCGCTTTCTCCACCACCTCCACCTGCTTCCGCACCTCCACCTACAACTTCATCATCAAACACTAGAAAATCGGCTCCTCCTCCACCACCACCAGCTTCCTCCTCCAAGTTGGACCAACAGCAAAATGCAGGCAATTCTTTGAGGAACATCTCGGCTCTGGCCTACACCATCAATTCCCACAGAAACGGAGCTTCTCTGGCCTCCAGCAAAATAGTCATTGATGATTCACGGTTCAAGTTTATCAACGCCAACTCATTGCCCAATCCCAGAAGATTTGGTGAAGGAGTCAAGCAGAAATTGTACCCTAGCGGCAGAGGCTCCTCGGTGCCTTTGGACTTGAGTCTATACAATTAAATGAGGAGTCTGACAATGTGGCAATGCTTTTCATAGAGAAGATTTAATGGGTATTATTGCTGACCTTCGCTACTTTATTGAGAACATATTCTGCATATGTTGTTGTCCTACATGGAGTATCTACTGAGTACATTGCTGACTCTGCATATCGGCAGTGTCTACAGTAAATCACTGTACCGAGATACCAATATATAGGCACTCTAAATTATGACATTATGCTTTGCAAAATGCTTCACCCCTATGCATTATAATTTGAACTGTAGGTTTCTATTAATCTTGTGTAGCATTATTACTTGGACTGGATGCTTCTGTTTTAACCTGATCTTAACGAGATGTTTCAATTTCATCTAGAAATCTCAACTTCCGTTTAATCGTTATTCTCTTTATTAGGACTCCATACTTCCACAACCTTGTCATAAAATGAGCATGTGACGACAAAGTCTCCGTTTCTGCCCCAATCCCCTCCATAGCACATACTCTCGTGACTTCCTCTAAACGTATTCTGCACCTCAAATGTGTCCTCTTCCTTGACTCCAACAATACGTGCTCCATCGTACATGCAACAGACTAAAAGAGAGTCGTCGTTATCGACAGGACTCGGGAGAAGCCGCCAAACCCCACCCCCAAGATTCTCCTGGCTCGATACCTTGGGTATGTAGCCAGGAACCAACGCTGGGTCCTGTTTGTCCATTAATCTGAGGTCAAATATGCGTAGATTATCATCGTAGGAACCGGTCCAGAGCTGGTGAGGATTGTGGAAATTCCAATTTGGACCGGATGAAAGGATGGACACCACGCCAGCATCGTGCTGGCGGCGTGTGGTTGTCCATATGGGGCTGGAAGAGCGGAGATCGTGGGCTATGACCTTGCCATCATCACCACCGGTATAGGTCACGTGACCCAATCCACCCACCTCTCCAAAGCTTCCTGTCCAGCATTCGAGTTCATGGACCCCCTCGAGCATTTCCACTGATTCTGAAGCCAAGTCCACAATGCCAGACTCTCCCAGAGTCAATGTGGCCAATAACTTTCCCTCCTGGCCTGGCGAAAAGAATAAAGACGTTACTAGTATTTCGGAATCGAAAAGCTGGAGATCTTTTTCAAGCACCAAGTCTCCGTCTTTGAAGCGCCAGATCATCACATTTCCGGTGGAATGGGCACTTGCTAGCAAGTTCTCATCGAAGGGGCTGAATTTGAGGTCCAAAATAGCGCTTTTGGTGGGCTTTCGGCCGTGAAGAGTGAGCCCTTCTGGTGTGAGTTTCATGATATCGATGGATCCGTTTCTCGAGCCGTCCTCCTCGAGTTTGTAGGTGCCTAAGAACACCGTGGTGTTGTCTGCGTGCACACGGACACAGCAGGGTGGCAATTCGGTGGCTGCAGTGTGTCTCATGAGGATAAATGGTAGGAAAGGAAGCGAAGAGAAGAGATGGGTATAGGCATGTCAGGTCACGTGATTCAATGCACGTGATAGTGATATTCCTTCACTGTGTTCTTTCTAGTGCTTCTGGGGCCCGATATCGCCTGCTGCATGGCCTGCACGATCCTCGGACATATATGTTGTCCCTGTCCTGAAAATCTCCTTGAAAACGCCCCGATTCCCGCCGTTTGCCGAAACTGTCTCTTGATTATTTTTCACTCCCAAATTACTGTGGAGATGCCCTTTCACAAAACGGCACAGTCCGAAGCCACAGATCGGGCCCAACGCCGCAGATTGCCGGTCTATACCGACAAGTCTGTGGCAGGCCCCACGTCAGGCACCATACAGGCTTGACAGGCTAATTACACCCTCCATATCAAGAACTGGTGTCAGAAATGGAGGTCGTGTCCCTACCGAAAATCTACCTACACTTCTTAACTGAAAAGTCACCTAAATCTCCACCATGAGTTTGTTTGCCAAGTGGAACGCCTTACCCGTTAAGGCTCGGTACTACATTGGAGGCTCCACTTTTGTGTTCGCTCTCCTCGGCGACTACATCACCAGCAGAGTCAACGAAGAGGTGGGTGCCAGAAAAGAGGTGATGGACAGCATCAAAAAGGAACAAAAGACAGAACAGAACAAATAATGCCACAAGAAACGGGGTGAAAAATTGGATTGAGGTGGTTGCATTGTGTGAGTTTTGTGGAATTGAAAGGAATTGAGTGAAATCCATAGTTCCTATGAATTCTCAAAGGATTTTGAAGTGCTTCTGTGAAGTCTTTGAGCTTTGATCGTATAATTCATGATCTTGGTTCTTGAAATGATTTCCCATAGATTCTACCCTGGATAGAAGGATTCTCGCTGTTTTATTGGTGCTAGAAGTACAAGCGAGAACTCCAGTGAACGGCCGCCTCATGGGCAAGATTCAGAGATATTCTAACCAAGGAATTGTCTAGGAACATGGATTAGAATTGTACATACTAAACCAGCTGTCTCCATTGAATACTGCAATATTGTAGTGAGCTTCACGTATCTATTACAATTAGAGGGTAAATCCATAGTACATAACGAATAAATAAAATTACGATCGAATGTAGAGCAACTACTTATGACTGTTGATTATATAACAGATTAAATACCTGGTGTCTAGAATATTGATTTTGAGCAATCATTTTAATAGATCTCTGTCCTCAAATCCAAGCATTTCCTTCACTCAGCTCTAAATCAATTATATCATTAGTTGTTGTGAGCCAATCAGGAATATTCCAAATAACCAATCTAGTACGTCAATAGTCTTTATAATTATCATACTATCCAATGATTTACATTCTTTAATTATCCTACACTTTTCATCTCGTAAACATATATTAAATCAAGCATTAGCCTACCTCTATAAATGTAGGTTGTGTGTCTTTTATTTAGAACTTGAGCAAGTTCTTCTTGACGTATTCCTTTCTGAGGGAAGAAATGAACTCCAAGAACTTGGCGGGGTTGGAGTCGATACCTCTAGAGTACACGAAGCGAGAGGCCAAGCTGGTGGCGAACAAGGCTCTCAAGTAAGCAACAGGAACTCTGGCCAACACGTTCTCGATACCAATGACGTCCAACAACAATGGAGGCAAGGAGTCGAGCAAAACGGCGTTTCTGAAGTCGACATCGTCGTCCCACAATTCCTTGGAGTTGGCCAACTCGTCTCCCAACTTGTTGATGGCAATGGACAACTTGTCGGACAACTCGGTGTAGGTGATGCCGGTTTCCTCGTGCAACTTCCACAAGGCCTCGAACTCGGCCTCGGCATTCTTGACAATGAGCTTCTGCACCTGGCTCACGTAGTCCTGGTAGAACTTGGGCTTTTCGTGGGTCACGGCGTCCACACACATGTTGGCCAAGAATCCCTTGTCGTCGAAGGCCAAGGCAGCCAAAACCTCGAGAGAGGATGAAGTCACACCACCCTTGTTGGTGGAGGCGTCCTTGAAAATGACAATACCAGCCTCTTCCAAGACGAGCTTGGCAGATTGGGTGATGAACAAGTTGGCACCTTCAACAAAGTATGGAATGGAGGTCTTGCCGGTCTTAGGGTTGATGAACTCGTTGACGTTGTTAGTGTCAATGGCAGCAGGTCTACCTCCACATGGCACGAACAAGTCGACTCCGTTGGGGCCAAATTGCTCCTGCAACTTCAAGTGGAAGGTGTTTCTGAACGAAACACCGTTTGGAACAACGGTACCATTGGGCAAGGTCACGTCCACGTCATCCACCAAGACGACGTAACCGTCCTTGGACAACTTGGAGCGGTCGTAGTGCTCGATCATCTTTCTTTCGTGGGCCAATCTCAACAATTCTTGCTTGTCAAGACCGTTAGGGTCGGCAATAACACCACTGCCGTCCACAAGACCAACGTAGTTCTCGTTTCTCGACAACAAGATCTCGTTACTACCCAAGTCACCATCAGGACCTCCGGTCTGGAACTTCTTAATGGATGAGCTGTCGATGTTCAACTTCTCGTAGATCTTGTTGACGTAGGCTCTGACGGAAAGCGTGGTCATTCCGTACTCGTCGTGAGGAATACCACCGATCTGAGGACTCTTTCCGGTCAAGAAAGATCTCCACCATGGAGCACCTCTGGCTCTGGCGTGCAAGGTGGCCCAGTCGGTGTAACCGGCGGTACCTTCATCAGGACCCAAGAACAAGATCTCGGGCTTGTTGAGAAGGTCGACGTACGACTCCTTGACACCTGGAATGTGTTGCTTCAACAACAAGTCGATCAAGGCATCGACATACTTCTCGAAACAGGCCTTTGGTCTGTCTTGAGCTGCTCCTGGGTCCAACAAAATCACACCCTTAGAGCCACCCTCAGGAATGTCCTTGTTCTTCTTCTGTTGGGTGTTGGCGAGGTTGTAGTTCTCGTCAAAGAGGTTTCTGAGGTTGACCTGGTAGGCATCGACCGATCTGGACTTGACGATTCTGATACCACCTCTGGCAATGTCTCTGAATCTGATGTGGAAGCCTCTGAAGTCACTACCAACGACGAAGAACATACCGTAAGGCTTGTCGGGGTACTCGGACTGGGGCAAGAACGAGGGGTCCAATCTGAAGGAAAGAGCCACCTTGGTGGAGGTGTAGAAGTTAGTCTTGAGAATGGACTTGTTGAAGACGAACAAGGCACGCAACACGATGGCGTGGTGCTCGTTCTGGGAGCACTCACGAGACAACAACTGCTCGAAGTCGGCCTCGGAGCCCACAGGAGTGATTTGGGACAATCTCTGGTAAGAGAGGGTCTTCTCCATAGAGGAGCTGATGTAGTGCACGTCGGCGAACTGGCGGTACAACTTTCTGACGATGTCGCGACGGGTGTCGAAGACTTCCTGGATGTAGTTCTGGGTGTAGGTCTCGGCGCGCAAACGCTTTTTCAACGAGTTCAACACCTCTGCATTCTGGATGGACTTGGATGCGTCCAACAACGACTGCAACTTGGTATATTCAGGACCCAAACGGTTCAAGAAGTGTGTCACGAAGATCACACCCGATTGGGCATAGATACTCTCTTGCAACGAGAGCTCACCAGCGGTGAAACGGTGGTGGAAGAAGTTGTGGGGAATACAGTACAAGAGCGAAGCCTCCTTGATCACCTGGTAGATAGACAAGTCCACGGGGCTCTTCTTCTGCTTGGAAGTCACGTACATGGAGATGATGGTCACACCGTTGGCAAATTGCTCCACGTACTTACGGGTGGTCTGGAGCTTGTAGTAGTTGGCCAAGTCGGACAAGGCGGAGTTGTAACGGGCCGAGGTCTTCTGGCGGAAACCAATCACCACACGGTACTCCTCGGAGTCCTCAATGGGGAAGTGCTGGATCACGGGACCGGTGGTGTTGATGACGGCCTCAATCACCTTGGTGTAGACCTTCTTGGTGTGGGCGGACGCGATCTTCAAGAAGGTGGTGTCACCGATCTTGTTGAGGTCGGTCTCGTTGGCCGAGACGGCTTCGGCCACCGCAGGGTACTGGTTCTTGTAGACGAAGAAACAGTTCACAAGCTGGTTGGGAAGCGACTTGTTGTTCTCGTACACTCCCGACAAGATGGCGTCGGACTTGTAGTTCAAGGGGGCCGAGAAGTACTCGGCACGGTAGCTGACGCTGCCGGGGGCCGAGGGGTCGATGTACTTATCATCGATGTTTTCTTCAAACAGGTCCTTGACCGATGCTCCTGGAGCAGTGGACACGAAGAAGACACCGTGGTCCTCGGCCTCGTGCTTGTATTGGATTAACGGACGCTCGGACTCGGCCACGCCGGCCGAGTATGCCTGGACCTTACACGAGTAGAGTGAATGGATGTGACCTGCAATCCCTTCGGCAGACTCCCGGGCAAAAAACACGTCATCGATGCCCAAGCACTCGTAGAACCAGCGGGCCTCGGACTCGAGAAGCGACTCGGGGATGAAACCGGTCGAGTCCAAGATGTCGAGCACCTGCTCGTACTGGTCCTTTTTGCCGGAAAAGGGCGAGTCGATGTAGTCGTGCTTCAAGGAAGGAGCCGAAGACAGGTGGTTGGAGTCGGACTTGGACAAGGAGAGGTGCTGGATATCGGGCTCGGAGACGGCGGTCATGGTGTGAGCGACTGGCGACGGAGGGGGGGAGGAGGGGGGGAGCGGATTGACAACAGGCGTAGGTTAGTTGGCTGAAGTGTAATGAAGGATAGCGGGAATTGTGTGGTATTTATAGTCCCACGGTGAAAAGTGTCTGTTGTGGTGGGGAAGGCGGATGCAGACACAGAGGCAGGTCGCAACCCCCAGGCAGGCGGGGGAGGGGTGCGCTGCAGCCTCGACGGTTATGGAAGGCCCGCACGCATGACCAGACAAATTTGCGGTGTCTGCCTTGGCCGATTGTCTGGGGGAGGGGTAGGTCGGATCTGAGAGGCGGGACAGGCTGGAATAGGGTGAATGGGGCTGGAATGGGGTGCAATGGAGCTGGAAAGTCGTCCCTGGCGGCACCATGGCTGCCTGCTGGGGCTGTAGCTGGTGTCTGGCTCCTTTTGCCCGTTTTCTGGAGCCAATTGGGGCCCCTGGCGTGGTTATTGGCGTGGACGAGGTGGGCAATTTCTGGCGGTATGGCTAAGCGAGGTGTCGGGCAAGAGGTGTCTGTGGAGGAGGGGGAACCCGGAGACCCCCCGCGCGATGTTGCGGAAGAGGGGTGCGTCGAGGACGGTCCGGAGAGGACGGGTGTGTGGTGTCTCAGCTCCACAGTAAACCACACTGTTGTGATCAACGGTCAAAAAGGGCTGTTTGTTATGGATGTGTCAATGGGTGGAAAGAGCAGGAGAAGTAGAGAATCGGCGGAAAGACGGCCGTCAGGCTTCTCACAAAGTCACACTTCATCCAGACAGTCACTCACGCTCCAGACAGACAGTCACACACCCGTCCACTCTGCGTCGCCGTCACTCTTCTGCACTGACCTCCATCTGCGTCTGCGTCAGTGTCTGACGCACCCGTGTCGCGGCCCAACTGTGCCCCACTTCCCCAGGTTTCGGATTCGGAAGCCTCAGAAAAAACGGCCAATTCTGGCCATCGCCCTACGGTTTGTGCTTGCGGCCTCCACAAAACCACCGGGCCCATCCTGTCTCCCAACGAGCCGCTTCTGGCCGCACAAAAATCCCTCTCCAGTGTTGGGTACCCCTCCAGTGCTCTGTGGCGGTCTGGGGATGGCTGCCCCGCTCCGACCCCGCCATTTTTTCGCCCACTACTCACTTGCCTTACTCTCGACTGTATTCTAACACTACTGGCTCTTCTCTGTCTCTGTCTCTTCCTCTCTCTATGCCCTTCTCTAAACTGTTCCGTCCTTCCTGCCACAAAGTCCGCACGGCATGGCCAGCCGACTGGTGGCTACACGGCCCTGCTCTCCGTTTGTGTAGCTTCTGTGTGTCCACGCTGTGGTTGGCTCTGGTTGGGAACGAGCGCGCCGCCATCCCTCTGGAGAGCGGGCATACACCTTCGGAACGGCAGGCTCTTCGCCACAAAGCACCTGGGCCCACCTGGATCGTCAAGCTGGGGGAGAGGGCGTTGGGCAGCTGGCGGTGGGCCAATGGCTGAAAAGTTTTCACTGGCACACAGAACGATGGGGAAGCCCCCGAAACCGGCACAAAAACGGCTGGTGCCATTGCGACTGGCCACGCGATGGCTGGAGTCGAGTTGTGGGGTCATGGCGGCCGCCAATGGGGCCATGGTGGAGGTGTCGCTGGAGGTGGGGAGACAGGTATTTATAGCGTCCTGCACACAGTCCAGTAGCCGCCACGCGCCATGCACCCTGCACCCTGCACCGGGCTACGCACCCTGCCGCTAGCGCGTCCTGCACTGGGTCTCTCCACACTTCGGCCGCTCTCCCCAGAACTCTCTTCGTCGGGTGTCCAAGTCGTCAACAAACACGCCTGGCCGTGTCGTCGGGTTGGAAACGCCAAACCAGCTCCGTTTCAGTGGGCATGGGCGGGTAATGGACGAATAGGTGCAGCGTGCATGAGGGGACTGGATATTTTCCCAACGTCCCCGGAGTTTGAGTTTGGCTGCAGTCCCACGCATGCACCTTGGACACTTCCCCTATCCCCCACATTTCTGACACTTTCCGCCAGGTCATCACTACCTAGCTGTGTACAAGCATAGTTATGTACATTGCATACTAGCACATAGCATGGTTGAAAGGATTTGGGTGAGCAGGAAGTATGGATGGCCTACTGTGAGATTCTGCTACGTATACTCGGAATATTCTGCGGCCTCCACTCCAGCTTAGCCTCGACGTGGATTTTTCCGCTCTTCCTCCATATTCTCTAATTCTCTAATTCTCTGTTTCTCTCTTTTGATTTCTGCGTTCTTCGCCATTCTCTCTCTCTTCTCTGTTGATCTTCTTCTCTTTTCCTCTGTTGCTGACCACATTGCTGCCGCCGCCTGTAATGGGTGCCCCTCGCGTTCCGATCGTGCTGCCCCGCGCCCCGCCTGCCCCTCTCTCTCTTTTCCGAAAACTCCATACCCTCTACTTCTCTTCTCTTTCTCTTACCCCAGAAAGTGGAGGCCTCCGGATCCTGCCTTGGTCTTGCCACCCCAACGCCTGGAATGCCCTTTGTCTTACTTTGTGCGTTCCGAAGTCCAGAAACCGGGTCTAGACCTGCACCATTACATCCACAATAATGTCCAGAAAAGTGTCCAGAATAATTCCTGCCCTTTCAGCGCTTGGCAGGGCTCTTCGCTGTTCTGATTCCACAGGTGTTCCCAGACCCGCTGGGTCTGGATTGAGAGCCTTTCGAGCCCTGTGGCCCTCTGTCTGCAGAATTGCATAGGACTATGCCGTAACAGCACGTTGTGGCTATTATTATGGTCCCTGCACCTCCCGGAGCAAGTCGTGGTGAAAGGGCAGAGGATCGGAGTTACTTGCTACTGAAGGGTTATGAACTGAAGAATCAGCCTGCGATGTGTGGACTGGATCAGGTTGGTCAATGGTGTTAATTTCGTAGTTGCGTCAGTTGCGTTTCCTGGGTATTGCAGTATGGAGACAATTGTTTTAGCTCAATTTACCTGGTCGAAATGGAATAGGGGACAGCCGGATTGCTATTTTTGGGATTTGCTACCTATTCTTGTTTTTCTTTTTTTTCCTGGCTAGAGTTGTTGGTTATAGGCGGCATAGGAAAGTAACTACTACCACCAATATTTGGTATCTTCCGACTGGTTCTTTGGGTGAACTTTATTCTTTGGTTTTTCAAATGGAAATGAAGCCACGAATTGAGTCGCTGGAACTAGCCAGACGATGTAGACCCTATTTTCGGTCTGGACTTGTTTTCTCAGTTATGGCTCACTTACGCTAACAAATATATTGTCTGATATAATTGGTCTGCTAATTATTGGCCCGGGTTTATTCGTTCTTTGTGGAGACGTGCTACCCCAGCTTTAAGCACGTTTCTTTGGCCGGTCCAGACACCATCCCCAGGTGAAGCTGGGACCGTAGATTAATTTAGTTACCCTCTTCTGCCATTTCTGCCTATTAATTTAGTTACCTATGCTGGACGTATTTCAGCCTCTGCCTCTCCTGCCTATTAATTTAGTTTGGTTTATTCTGTCAGCGTGGTCTAACCTCTGTAAATTACACTAGCTAGGAACTCTCAGATTAATGGTGCTTTGGCGCTCTGTCTCTATTGCAATTGCTTATGATCATTACGTGGCAATTATGCGTTATGGTCAAGCTTCTTTACTTAATGGCAAAATCAATTTCAGTGATTCGCTTCTGTATAGCACATATACAATTCGATATACGAGAAAGTTCTCGTATGGATTTATCGGACTTCGGGTGCAGTGAGATTTAGTAAATACCATTTGACAAGTACATTGCCTCCACACATATAGGAGTCTCTAATTAAATAATTGGGCACTTCGCCATTACTTTACGGGCATTGCTTAATAACTATACTTCAATTTACACGGATTGGTAGCATTTAGAATCCTGTGAAGTGTAACAATGAGTTCATTTTTAATCCACGACGTCTAAGATCTTTTCAACGTATTCTCCACTTACTCTGCTCTGGTTTCCTTTTGGATTAATTATTTAAATATATCTTATTCGCAGCTCATCTTTTCAGAGAAGGTTTCATATCATATGAAATGTGCAAATCTACTGGCCAATAACTACGTTATTCTATTTTGCTCTTGGATTACTGCCCCAGTTATACACAAATATGAATGCTGAGTAAAGACTTTGTTCTAATTTTAGTAAATTCATAAGCTGGAAGGAAGTATTCCTCACTTCTTGAAAGACTCAACCTCTCAATCTGAAATTTACTAATGATCTGTATTCCCCAGATCTCTTCTTGTTTTTTTATTTCTCTGGTTATTTTGGTCTACCATCCGTGGTCAAACAACATCGACACACTTTCTCCGTTGTGAATACGTCTGATGGACTCTGCCAACACTCTGGAAACATCCAATACTTCCAACTTGTCGCCCAACTCAGCAAGGTGATCGTTCTGCGGCACCGAGTTGGTGGTGATGACCTTGTCAATAGCAGAATTGTTGACTCTGTTGATGGCATCTCCACTGAAAATACCGTGGGTGACCAAAGCGTACACATACTTGGCACCCTGGTCCTTCAAAAGCTTGGCTGCACGAGTGATAGTGTAGGAAGTGTCCACAAGATCGTCAATAAGCACGCAGGTCTTGTCCTTGACGTCTCCCACGAGCATTGACACGGTGGTGTGGGTTCCCGAGTGGTGTGATTGGGGGTGATGGTAATGGCCAGTGGAGAGGCCGGTCGTCACGCCCAAGGGGCCGATAGCCTTGACACCCTCGCTGGTCTTGATACGGCGCTCCTTGTGGATCAATGCAAAAGAACAACCAAGCGCATCGGCAAGAGAGGTGGCTCTCTTGGCACCTCCACTATCGGGAGAAACAATAACACATTCCTGGTAGTTGGGCACGTAGTCAATCAAGTAGTGCTTCAAGAGTGGCTTCAGGTAAAGATTGTCCACGGGGATGTTGAAGAAACCCTGGAATTGCGGATCGTGCAAGTCCATGGTGATCATACGGTCTGCACCGGCTGTGACCAATAAATTGGCAATTAACGTACCGTTTTGCGCAATCCACTGTTTGTATCCGCTTTCCGTCTTGCCTTTGGCGTCCACAGGCGCTCCGACTGAAACGCTGGAATCTCTGGGCGTAAGTTCCCGGAAGGGGTCTTTCAAAGCACGGCCACGAAAGGCTGGAGTAATCAGGGCTGCCGACTCGGGACGGGACAAGGGAAACTCGCTATGCGAGGCGACGTTGGACAACGGCTTGGGAGTGCCGGGAAAACTGTCGAATGTGTACTGGTCCTTTTTGGTGCTGATGGAAGGCGCTCCTGTGGTAGAAGCCATGTGAGGGATGTCCGGCTGTCTGGAGTAGGGGAACAAAGGCAACACGGCAGTCACACGCTTGGCACTGGCGGTCTTGCATGCAGCAATCATGATCAACAACTCGATGAAGTTGTCGTTGACATCGCCACATCCACTCTGGATAATGAACACATCCTTCTCTCTGACCGAGTCCTTCACTTCAATGCTGGTTTCACCATTGGAGAACTTCTTGGATGACACATTACCCTGATCGATGGTGAGGTTGCGGCAGATCAGCTTGGTAAGGGCTGGGTGGGACGAGCCGCCCAAAACAATAAGGTCTCTCATGAGAGTAACTCTGCCGATATTGGTGGTTTGGAGGTGCGGATTGGACGGGAAGTTGCGTGATTCTGCACAGACAGTTGGGCTCCTTGGTTTGTGCTAGTTCAAAGCGCAATTCGGTACGGACAGGGGAATAAAGGTGCAGACACAGATGGCCAATAATCGTAGGGGCATCGAAATTTTTGATAAACGTGTATCACGTGACCTGTTATCTACACTCCTATGATGACTTCGGCATTCCTTCTATCCTAGTATCTGACCTCGTACGACCCTGCCCGGGTCAAGTACTTGACCCACTTGACCGTCCGGTAGTTGCCCTTTTCCTGCACCCGTAAATATTTCACGGCCAACCCCGAACTGGAGAACATTTCCAAGTCGAAGTCAAGCGTAATGGGAGGACGCAGCCAGAGCGCCCCAGGCGCCGAGTCGGCGTGGTTTTGCGTCAATTCGACCTCTCCCGTGAACATGTGGCTCTGTTCGCCGAAAAGCTTTGAGAATTTCCAGAGGAAATAGTTTTCTCCTGGCTGGTACTTGCTCTTTCCTGAAGTAGTTTCGTGCAACGACTTCACCACTCCGGATGGCGTGGGGATCTTGATCTGCACGTTGATGGCCGGGAGCTTGGAGGGATACATTGACTTGATGCCCACCTTGTAGCGAACGCGCTTTCCCACTTCTTGAACTTGCGCAAACATCTTGAAAGGCAAATGAATATTCTGCAAACAACGGTACGACATCAACTGGAAATCGCCATCTGGAGGAACGAAATGTATGGAGCGTTCGGAGTCGAACCGAGTTAGTTCCACACACTGATGGAACTTGCAGTCCTCGAGAGTCACTCCGGAACTAGTAGCAGAGGTCGTTGAGTCAGTGAAAAATACACTGTCGTCACTCAATCCGAAATGGCATTCGGGCATTCCCGACAAGTGGGCCTTCATCTGGATCTCTCCGTCCACCAGCGACCGGAGTACCTGCGATTCTGCGTCCATGATCACATTGATCTTCTCCTCGACTCGCAAGAAGATCTCGTTTCGACGGTATTTGATGCCACTACTCCGCCAGGTGATGCTCAGAGTAGAGATTTCGGCCTTTTCTTTCTTCGATGCCGCCGCCACCTTGATGTTTTTCATCTCCTTGAACACGTTTCCGGTGGTGGGAATGGTGGTGATGTGCTCCCGCAAGCCGCTGAGGTCGAGGTTGGTGGGATAGCCGAACTCCACGACCTCGTCCAAGATCTCGTAGATCAACGCGAAGTTGTTGATGATCAATTCCTCCGTCAATGGCTCTCGGGACACGGTTCCTTCTCGAAGCACCTGGCTAAGAAGGCTCTCCAATTTGTAGAGAAACTCCAAGATCATGGAGCAATCTTGGTTGGAACGCGTCACCACACATATCCAGAGGAGGCCCGACCGGATATATATGAAGGAAGTGGAGCCAAGCGTCAACACAGGCGACCTGACGTCCTTGCCTGTAGTAGAAGCAGAAGTGGTGCTTTTTTGACTAGCAGCGATCACCTGGATCCGGAACACGTCGGAGATGTTGCGGCGCACGCCCTCCTTGTACATTTTGGACATGAGGACATCGCCCTTGCCGTCGTAGATGAAAAGAGCGGTGATCATTGGTGTGGAGAGAGAGAGGTAGAAATAGGTAGAAAGGAACGGTTATATGTCTTATCACGTGCGCCGGTACACGTGATCTATGATCCGGCTCATCCACTGGATGAATTAGTCGGAGATGCACCCTGGATGAAAACACTTGCTGTCATGGATGAACATTGATTGAGAATATTTTATACGGCTGTAGGTGAAAGTTGGGAATTATTGGCCCAGAAGAAGAGATGAAAAGGATATACTGTAATTTGGTCACGTGAATTATCTCACGTGATATGAAACTTCAGCTCCGGCATTTTCACTTGGTCGATCCGGATCACTTCGGAAACTTAGCTATCTTAATCTCGCTGTATTTCCTGCTCGTTTGAGAGCCTTTACATCTCGGTGGAATCATTGGCTGGAGGTCTACAAAGGGTTGTGACTGTTGTCACGTGTATTTGTGCACGTGTGATTTTCACGTGACCTATACTAACTGCCTTGCATTCCCACAAGGTCACCCCGGGTCTTCTTATTGTGACCCGTCTTCCGATTATGGTTGGCCCGTGACGCCTTGTTCTTTTCCTTTCGGGCAGCGGCGTTTTTCAGAGGTGCCGTCTTCGTTTGCTTATTAATTTCTGACTCCTCGGACTTTTGCGCTGTGCCTTGATTAGAAGCCGTTCCACCATCTCCAGCAACAGGAGTGGCCTCTTTTCTGGGTCTATTTGGATTGCCCGAAAAGAAGAACTGCTCTTCCAAAATCTTGAATCGCCTTGGAGACTTTAAGAGCATTCGCAACCAGCCTTCTATCTGCTCATCTGACCAGCCTGTAGACTTCTTAATGGCTTGACGGTCGGACGATTTCCTCTGTGTCTTGTTGAAAGAGTCGGGGCCCTTGGTCTTGAAGATGGTGAATAGGTGCATCTCGGTTTTATCCACCACGGAAGTTCTTTCAACGGGAACTTCATCTTCAATAACTGCGATTCGAGACTTTCCGCCCTTTTTCTTGGTCTCCTCCATTGCTGCACCCGTGGTCTTTTCCTGGTCCTGGTACGTGTCATCAGGCTCATCCTCGTCACTCTCATACATCAACCTCAAAGCAGCAGTCAAAGTCTTTTTCTTGAATTCTTCAGACGTCTTTTCCGCATCCTGCTTCTTTTTCTTGCCTTGAATCACTTGAACTCCTGAGAAATCCAACCGAGAAATCTTGTCGTCATCATAAATGGACCTTTTTGCAACTGGGCCCTTGCTGGCAGCCTTCTTCTTAACGTTAATTTTTACCGCCTTTTTTGGTGCAGCCTTTTCCTCTTCAATGCTATGGACCAAGTCTGGGTTCTCCAAAAGCATATTTGTGACACCTTCAACATCTCCCTTGTGGTCTCTCAACACCTTTCTTGCTTGGCCTATCTTCAAGGTAGGAATCAAGGCTGTCAACAAGTCCACTTGCTCTTGACTCACATCATCAGCTGGCTCGCCCTCATTCGCTTGAATCTGCCTTAAAAATGGCAATCTTTCCTCCAAGTTCGGAATCAAGCCTTTGAAGCCGTCCGAAATGATTACCGTGCTGAAAAGAGGAAATAATTTCATGGTCGCCAAATTTTTGACGCCTAATTCCATTGTCAATTTGGACAATTTGCTCACACTCAAGGACAATAATGAGATGATCATGATCTTCTGTATAGTATCTGCGTGAATACTCTTTCCACCAGCATTCAAACGCTCCAACAACTCAATCCAAGGGACAGACACAAAATTCTCCGCAAAATGCACCGAACTTGTCAGCTTCTTATTGATATTTCTGCTCTTGACCTCACCATCCAAGGAAACTGTCATTGATTGAGCAGAGACTTGTTGGCCCAAAAGATATGATAAGGATGTCAAGTCCTGGTCCTTGAACATGCCTTGACTTATTAGAGCCTCCAATCTCTTATGCAAACTAGAAATGGAGCTAATGCTGCCAGATTTCTTGTTGTCGTTGTACTTGGATTTAAATGTACCATCGATTAATCCCCTTACAACAGTACCATTGTGCTGAGAATACACCTGGACGAAATTCCAGATTGTGTCTCCGGTCATGTTACACTTGACCAAACTGAAGTTCTTCACGTAGACGAAGACATAGGTCCTCAACAACGCAGTATTGGTCTTGATGTCGGGGTTAATTGCTCCTAGCGAGAAGATCTTGGAGAATTCTTCGGCAGTTTCGCTTAAGAAAACTCTGAGAAAAGTCTGTAGTTGCTGCTGAGACTTCACATTCAACTTGGATGGCTGGAGAAGATATTGAAAAAGCTTTATGTACGCCTCCAAAAGATGAACCCAAATGACAGGATCTTTATCAATTAGCGAGGAACGGAGCTTAAATGGAGGATATTGCGGTATGGGAACATACGGTACTGGTTCTTCTTGGGATTCCATGGCAAATGACTTCTTCGAAATGAACCTGATTGATCTGTAAATTTGACTATATCGATGGAAAGAATGCGGTCAAAATTTGGAACTTTACCAGAATTTGAACACCCGAATTATTCAAAAAATCTTCTTATCCGATTGAGTCACTAATTGTGCCGTTAGTCTAATTTTAGTGGGAAACTTATGTGCTAGGTAAAATATGATAGAGATCTATGACTGATTTAAATTGGACTGTGCACTACCTTAAGGTTTAGTGGAACTAACCTTGGGGAGCTGAATATTGCAGTATAGGTTTCAATTAAGCCTGCTTCTAGATCTTAGAGAGTAGGCCTTAAAGATTAAATCTTGGCTTCTTGTTTTGATAAAATTCCATAAGGTGAAAGGCGGATACTCGAAGAATTGGAAAAGTCTCGGAGTAGATCTGGAGAATTTAGAAGACTAGACTAAAACTAAGCTAACGAAATATCTTTCACCAAAATTCAAAGAGCGGTATTCTTATTCTTCTAATAAGTAAGCAACTATTGAACCTTTGTTAAAAGTTGACAAATTAAAAGATATTTTATATTATATATCTGTCATTAATAATTTTGAAATCGAATATTGGTTTCTTCATTTATTTCCTTCTTCTCTCGGTGTCCCCAATTTCTCAACTGTACAATTCTTAGCATTATTCATGATTTTCTAAATTTTTTCAAATATTTTCAATATGCCCAAAAGTTTCAAGAATCAAACCATGATCCAAGGGAATATGAAATAAGGAGGAATTATATCAATTTAGAAGTTTCTTTGCACCCTAGGACGGTCCTGCCATAAAAACGGTTTATCACGTGACATATACATTACACCATATATTGATTTCGGGGCTTGTGTCAACAACAAGAACAGCGCAGTAGCGAAGTGGAAACGCGCAGGGCTCATAACCCTGAGATCCCCGGATCGAAACCGGGCTGCGCTACTTCTGTTCTTTTCTCAGCGCAGTAGCGAAGTGGAAACGCGCAGGGCTCATAACCCTGAGATCCCCGGATCGAAACCGGGCTGCGCTAACTTTTTGCACCCAATTCATCATGTTTTTAACTTGTACCTACTTGTTATTTACGTGATTTGAACTGGTTCTATGATCATATTTTTTAGTTTAATGGTTTAAGAATATGAATCTTTTATTACAAAAAGATTTGACTCATATATACATATATATCCTATACCATTCATAATACTTTAAAATCTATGATGTTATCCACAATGCATCCATCTACTTTAAGAGAGAACAGTATAAATCCAGCTGATTGTGACATGGAAGGTAGAAAGATTGTGGAAATCTTAATCGAAAGCTCCAAATTCAAACATTCTGGATTATTGAAGTCATGAGACAATAAAGTGTCGTCATTGAATCCAGAAATCCAAGAGTTCAATGCTCATTCCAGAATTTCAACAAGTTTTCAAGTGATGCAGCATGTGCTGTGATGTCATCTTCACCAAAGACAGGAAAGGGTCTTCCGCTTTGCTTTTCCACTTCGCCAAGTTTGACAAGCGTTTCCAGAAATGCAAACGCTTCTCGTGCACCAATAGTATGATAAGCTCTCGTCACACCTTTCTCTCCCACTCTGTCGGATATCCACTGCTTCTGGGTGTTCTTGGAAGGCAATCTGATCTTTCCAGTCAAAAAGCGGGCGGCCAAAATGGCTTGGTATTCAAATACACGGAACGAAATGCCATCCACAGGAACTCCTACAAATGAAATCAATGGTTCATTGACCAAGAAAGTATGCTGGTACAAGCCAGGAACAATGGCACCACCCAAAGTGATTTTAGAGCCGGTTAGGCGGTTCAAGAAAGGGTATGAGAAATGGTAGCCAGTACCATAAATTATCTTATCTGGATTGGATACCAGAGTTCCATCCTCAAAATGCACTATGAAACCGTCAGATTTTAATGTATAACGGGAAATCACTGGTTTTTGGTCAATCGTGTCCGAGGGGGAGATTTTAGGGTTCGGTGTACGAATGGACTGGTATACTTTCTTGCCGTATTTGGATATTTGGAGGGCCAAATCTACTCCAGATGCCCGAGAGCCTACCACGATGACGGTTTTGTCCTTGTAAGCTTCAGGTCTTCTGTAGAATTTAGCATGTTCGATGCTGTCTCCATAGTGCTGTTGCACTTGTCCAAGCCCGTCCACGTCCGGGATGAAGGGAACGTGGTAGTGGCCAACTGCCACCACAACCGAGTCGAAGTCTTGCTGGTACCACACATCGTTTTCGGCATCCAAGCGTTGTCTGATAGTCAATCTGAACCGATAGGGCAAAAGATTTGCACCCAAAGTGGACCCTTCAGAGGACACCGGCTTGTCAAAATCGCGAGGGATCTTCTCAATGTCTTCGACAGTTGCACCTGTTTTCAATGTCAAGCGTTCGTCACTCTGGATCTCCCGGATATACTGATCAATATACTTTTGGACCACTATTCCATCGACATACCGAGTCTCGTCAGGACCAAGATTGCCTGGTACCGGCCAGTGTTTTTTGTCGCTAAAAGTCATCAATTGCTCCTGGACATTAGTGGTGAGTCCTTCGTAGCTGGGAGTCTCTTCGAACCGTTCCTGCTGGGACCGTGGGAGTACTATTTCTGTAGTGGTGACATTCGCATCATGGAATGGATTGGCCAAGTGAGGGTCCGTGTCGTAGGAGGACCGTCCGGCCCGTACTATATGGTTGGGGGTTGCAATGGTTTCCTTGTCAAGGGCCCAGATTCCTCCCAAGACTTCCCGTCTTTCGAAGATGGTGATGCCTGAGAGCTTGGGTGTTTCTTGAAGAAGGCTTTTTGCAGAAATAGCGCCCGAAGCGCCTGCTCCAATTACAGCAACAGTCCGAACCTGATCTGGAGATAACGCGACTGGAATGTCTTGGGAGAGATCGATTTCTGCAGGCATTTCTGGAATATGGGGACTTGGAGAAATGCACGGTAGTAATTAGTGGACATCGCCATGATGCGAGAAAAATACAGGTATATATAGGGGCAAAGTGGTAATATAAGGGAGGAAGCAAAGTCGTCATTATACGCCACACTGGGTAATGATAAGACATGCCTGGTTGGACTGTGGTGTAGACATGGTGAAGGGTCACATGATTAAATTAATACCAGTCACGTGAAAGAAATCACACGACAAGATTAAACATAAGCACGTGATATAAAGCACGTGAATGTGATAGTCTTCTTCCACCTGCCTTATCTGCATATATCGCTGTCTCGTTTAATCGCCGCTACAAGCAGATGCATCTCGCCCCCGAACGCCACAAAATGCACGGTTCCAGCGACTTTTCACCATCTCACCAAGTGAAAATTCACAGGATGAGGCCATGAAGAAAACCACGCCGAAGGCCTCAAACACAACGAAAAACCGCCAGAGTGTGTCTAAGAGTATCTGGCGGTATTGTTCTACCGAGTTCCATGGAATTGGACGCCGCAGGCATCGCTGGTGCCGTTTTCCATCCGATTGGTACGCGCACGCCCTGATATATTGGGAAAGACCCCACGTGCAGCATCGGCCTATATAACTACTACCCACCCATCCCATCTCGTCCATCTCGCCCTTTTCACACACAATGGTAGCCCAGAAAGAGGTCGACCTCAACAAGCCGCTTGACAACAATGTGCGCCCTCTGTTAATGAAGTCCGAACTCAAGCCAGACCTTGCCCAGGCATCTCTTATCCTCCATGGAGACTACTATCGCCAGGCCCAGTCCAAGTTGAACAGATACATCTTTTGGCATCCGGTTTCGTGCTTGTTCCTTTCGTCAACCATTGGAACCGCCTTGGCTTATTACTTGTGGGATTTCGTGATGATTTCCGACTCTGTGTGGGAATTCGTGTCTTTCTTGTGGAGATCCAAGGACTTCCGCTTCCAGCTCTTGGCTGCTTTCCCAGTGGTCATCTCCATGGTGGCCATTCTCGGATTGGTGTGCTATCTCACCAGTGACGATTTGAGAGCCGTTTCGGACAAGTTGGCCTACAAGGACTACTACGAGAAGATCTATGGGTTCGACCTCCGTGAGTTTGCCGCCATCCCCTTTGACGACGCAGGCGCCAAGTTATCCGCCGCAAACGTCAAGTTGTTGGACCAGGGAAACAACACCCAGATCATGATCTACCGTGAGTCGCCCATTGCAGTCGTCACCATCAACCCCTCGGTCCAAGAGTCCACCAAGGAGTCCTTTATCGTGCGGATCACCGGTTTACAGGTCAGAAAGGTTTTTGCCAAGGTCGATTTCGAGAGTCTTTTGCTTGACTGGGCCGTTTTGAGATCCAGACAGCTCTACCAGGACTTTGTCGAGTCCAAGAACATCAAGAACGTCGAAGGTAACAGCATAAAAATCTACATCGAAGGCTACAACTTCGACAAGCGCTTTGACCAGTTGTTGAAGGCCAGGAGCTTCTCTGAGGTCAGCAAGCACTACCAATTGAATGGTTTCGAGAATGCTGAGCTTGGTTTGTTCCAAAAGTTCTCCCAGAGAATGTTCGGTATCAAGAGAGTAGTCTATGGCTTGAATCTCATGGCTAAGAACGGCGACGAGGATATTCTTTTGAATGTGGCCAGAGAGTCAGAATTTGTCAACCTGTCCAAATCCAACTCCAAAGATTCCAAGTCTTCTATCAGAAAAAGAAAGTAAAATAGTCAGGATGCAAAAATACATACAAGCATATACATAGATAAAAATTAATAGGAAAATACAAAAGGCGACAAACTTTCATTCGAGAATATTGTAGGGATCAGAAAATTACCCTGTTTCTTCAAAATTTCATCCTACAATCTTAATCGTTTAACATTAATTTATAGGTACAAGTTCAATTAGTCCAACAAACCTGTAGTTCTACCTCTCTTTTTCTGTTTCTGGACTCTGTATATAATGAAGGCCACCCACACAATCAAAATGACCAAAATCAAGATGATCAAGTACTTCAAGCCGGCAAGAATGGTGCCCAAAGTTCTCTTGACAAAGGTAGCGTCAGGGTCGCCATACAACTCCATGCGCAACTTTCTTTCTCTCTCCTTGATTCTCTGGTGAGCCTTTTTCAACCGGGCCAACGACTTTCTCTTCTGGGTGCCTGTTTTCTTTTTGAAGAGACGGTTGGTGTCTTTGTGGGGCTGCTCGTTCTGGGCCTCCGAAACCACCTTGTAATCGTCGTTGATCTCGTTCTCGTTCTGGATCATGGATTCCAACTCGCTGATGGACTCCACGAACCGGCCGTCGGGCTTGTACAAGGCGTACATTTTGTTTTCGAGAATGTCTACCGACTGAGACAACTGGCCTGTTTCAGCAGACAAACCAAAATAACGGATTTGAGGCAACCGGACGTCAGTCAATGTCACGCAATTGGTCCACTCCTCGTGCTTGCCGTTGTAGTTGAAGTCAATGGACAAGTATCCGTCCTTGATGTACACCAAGCGCATTTTAGTCATCTCGCTTCTGGGGTTCACCAAGTCCTTGGCGTGGCAGCCGGCCAACCGTGTCTCGAACCCGTCCGAGTCCTTTCTGTACATGGATTGGCCATCTCCCAACATCAAATTGACGAAGGGGAAGTTGCCTCTCTTGCCGTTCTTGTAGGTGTCGAGCATGACACCCAAACCCCGGAACCCGTTGCGGACACCAAAGACCTCGCCAATTGGCTCCTTCTGGTCGAGAAACCACACGGCGAAGCCGTCTCCGAACATGCTGTGGTCCGACTTGCTCTGGATGTGGAAGGTCAACTCCATTTCGAACGACTCGGCCTGGATGGGCATGTCTGAGAAGATACTGCCCACCTGATGGGGCACATCCGAGGTCAACCGGATGTATTTGTCCCTGGAAATGATGGGATGGCCAGCCACCTGCCAGTCCCGGAGATGGAACGAGTTTGGTTCCAAAAACGGCACTCCAAGACTCTGGCTGGTCAACTCAGTCTTGCGAAAGCTCACCACATTGGACTCTTTATTCTGCAAAATGGAGTTCAATTCCTCGGGAGTGAAAGCCTGGTCGGACGAGTCCAGAAACACGAAGAAGTAGGTGAGGCCGAGAAGCACTATCACCACGACTGCCTGGACGGCCCTTGATCTAAAGAAGCTCATGGAGTGTGTGTTGATGTAAAGATGGATCTCACTAATTACACGTAGCACCAACGTGTGCAGGAAGAATAATAGGACGGCTAGAAGGGGGTAATAGAGGGGGTGTGGGCACTGGAATGCGAGTTTTTGAAGGGCGAGGAAAATGGGGTTAGCGAGGGCTACATTTTGGTGTTATTTGGAAGAATTTACGTTACTTGAGATGTCAGAATGGGTGAAGAAGCCTCGGTCAATTTCACACTCACTAGGGTGCAAAATAATGGGCATAATGGGTATAATGGGACCGAGGTTTGGATCAATGAAGAAGAATTGATCTAGAGCTATTCTTCTGAAAGGTCTGGGTGACTGCCCAGTACCTAGAAGATGCCTGGTGGATTACGAAGAGTAAAAGACGGAACCATCAGGTGAGCGAAACGAAAGTTAGAAAAGGGCATTGTAGCAGAGTGATTAAAAGTGTGAAATTAGTAGTGTGAAGATGAGGATCTGAGGCGTTGTAGCACAGCAAGAATTGATTTCACCGTAGTGGTGGCCTAGGGAATTTGACACCTGTTCTGTCATCTGCATGGAAGCATGCCGAAGACAGCTCCATGTGCAAATTGCTCTAGAGTGGATGGACCAACGGATATTATTACTAGACTGCACGGGCTATAGATATCAAGCGATCGTGGCTCAAGAGTCAAATTTACAGCTATTTCATATACAAGCGGGATCGGGTAATTGTTGTAGTTTAGACCAGAATGCCAAGAGACACCGAAGTTCGTACTAGGTGAATGTCCGGTCAATTCTACACCAGAATGAACAGTTCTGGCGTTTTTTCTTTGACTCAAGTCTCGATAAGTTCCGATTCTAGCCTAACCAAATAATTTTTTAGTTCACACCTGTCTAAATTTTCATCAGGCTATTCCTTGCTGTATTATATAAATGTAGCAGAAGGATTATTAAGACTGTTGTATTAGGTATTGCTATTGATGGTATTGATTATTGACATCTGCATTTACTTCCCGATTACGCTATCCTCTACTATCTTCTACCTATATTCAGCTTCATTAAGGTTTGGCAGTATCCGTGTTCAGAAACAGCTAGAGCGATTCCATAGCATAATTTTGTAAGCAAGAACTCGAATCTTCAGATCACGAGAGAACTTGAGCTTCTAGGGTTTCTAAATTATACCAGTTTAGAATTAAGCCCTATTCTCTCCTCCATTTCTTCTTCTTCTATCTACACTTCCATAAATGACTATTCACAGGATATTCGTGCACTATGTAAAGTATGAACACAACAGTTTTAGGGAAAATAGCGACGTTTGTGGATAATATGGCTATTCATCGGCCCCTATGTTGAAATTAACCCACCTTCTTTACTCATCTCAAAGGCATCTTTCCTTCAAGACTAACTCAACTCTCTTACTATTCACCTCAAGAGCATTTCTCCGCCAAAATTTGGCTTCTGGTATGGCTTCTGGTATGGCTTCTGGTGCTTGAGCTTACTTTCCCTTGACCACGGTACGCATGGCACTCCAGAGGGACTCCTTCTTTTCACCACGGAGATCCGCCAAAAGACGGCTGTAGTACTCAGGATTTCCCTTGGGACGCAACAACTTGTCGTCCAACTTATAGTAGTTCTTGTATTTGTCGTTGACCAAGTCTCTTAACGAGTTGTACTGCAACATCAAATCGTGTTCTGAGATGGCGGAGAGGGTTTCTGGGTTCAGAAAACGGGCAAGTTGAACGTCTTTAAAGGAAGCATAATGTTTGATCTGGTCCTTGGGAAGAGTCTTGAGAAGAGCCACTATCTTGGCTGCAATCTCGCTATGTCTGGACATGATGAGTGTGAAAAGTGTAGTAAGGGTTGAGTTTTCAGTATAGAATAATTAGATTCGAGTCACGTGATAAGGTATTATGAAGAAGATGAATGAAGAAGACGGGACAATTCACAAAAGAGGAGGGGGTGACGAGCTAGAATTAAAGGAATAGCTAGTTTCTGCGAATAGCTTGTTTTTCGTCTTTAATGTGATCCAAAGCCAAAGCTGTGATGTTTCTACTGTTGCATTTCTACTGTGAAAAGTATTGTAACAATACTTATACATATCTAACCTGGGTGTGAAAATAGATTTATTGACAGACGCAGAGCACTCTAATAAATCTGATACCAAGTAGTCGACACTTCCAGTACTCCCAGATACTTTCAGCAGTCTAACAACCACATTCTTCAAGAGATAAGAAGAACAGCATGGCATGTCACGTGCTTCGGATCACGTGCACCCGACCACGTGCCATCTCATCTCCAGTATGACTCCGAACCCAACACCAACTCCTCTTCCTTCTCTCCATTCCTACACACCATGGCCAAAGCAGCTACTCCTCGTGTAATCTTCGTCCGTCACGGCCAGACCGAATGGTCCAAGTCTGGTCAGCACACGTCCATCACCGATATCGATTTGACTCCCTTCGGAGTACGTCAGATGAGAAGCACAGGCAAGTTCTTGATTGGCGACAGCCCTTTCCAGGTGATCAAGCCCGCCAATTTGAAGTACGTCATCAGCTCTCCTCGGGTGCGTGCCAAGCAGACCGTGTCCTTGTTGTTGGAGGGCTTGGATCAGTCCCAGAGGGACGCCATTCCATTGATCGTGGAGGAAGATATCCGCGAATGGGCATATGGAGATTACGAGGGATTGTTGACCTCGGAGATCCACAAGTTGAGAGCTTCAAGGGGCTTGGACCAGAATTTGGCCGAGGGCGATAAGTGGAATATTTGGAGAGACGGCTGCGAAAACGGCGAGAACCATGAAGAGGTCCAGGTCCGTGTGGACGCGGCCATTTCTCGGATCAGAGATCTTCACCGCAAAGCCTTTGCGGCCAACGAGGCATGCGACATTGTTGTTGTTGCCCACGGCCATATTTTGCGGTGCTTTGCTGCCAGATGGATCGGACGTCCAATTGATGCCAATCCCCAATTCATGTTGGACGCCGGAGGAGTGGGCGTTTTGAGCTACCAGCACCACAACATCGATGAGCCAGCTCTCGTGTTGCTGGGTGCTTTCTCTGTCCCAGTTGAAGGTGAAGATTAAAAGATAGGTGGATTCGAATTATGGAATCATATCAGGCCATATGCGAATAGCTTATATAATGGATTATAGACAAGCAAGAATATAGATATTCAGCTTTTCAGATTTATGCCATGGTGTAGCATGAAATACGATAAAATCGGGAGTGGTGCTCGATTCGGGTTGTTGGAGTGAAGTATTAGGTGGTCCATCTTGAGATCAAACCGAGGAACACATTGTAGTTAGATTGGAATGAATTTAGGATGAGAAGTCGCAAGAAATTTAATTACTATGAAAGGAGCAATATCGTTGATCTTAGGTGTCCGAAATTATCCTTACCGTATCAAATATCACCATTCTGCAACCGTCATAAAATTTCCCGTATATCTACGCATAATGCTTCACTTTCACCAATCTACCAACATACGCATTGATTCTAATTTCACCATTACCATTAGCTTCATCGTACATAATTCTCCAATCTATGTTACCGTGTACTCTAAGTCTATCTATTATACCTTTTAATGGCTCTTGATGTGTGCATCCGCACACTCGAGCGCATCCAAAACCTGGTTCCAGAACATGTCGATGTTCACACTGGTGCCAATGCACACCTTGTCGGGGGCGAACTCGGGGGTCTCGGCGCTGTCGACGAGAACCGACTGTCCTTCGCGCTCACCCTCAACAACCACATCCATTCTGCGCTTCTGGCACACAAACTGGTACTCCTCGTCGCCGTCGATCTGAGCCATTACCAAGAACAACGCCAACGGATCGTGGACGGGTGGGCCCGGCAATGGGCCGTACCGCACGATGTAATTGTCGTAGTAGAACATGACCACGTCGTAGAAGAACTTGCGAATGGGGGTGTCGAGGGCCGAGTCTGCACGGTACATGCGGTCGCGGACGCCCTCATCGCACATGGCAGAATGGGTAATATCCAACGGGGCCAACACAATCTTGTACCCCAACTGGCGGACCACATGCTGGGCGGCGTGGGGGTCGGCGTTGAAGTTGAACTCGGCGTAGGGCGTGATGTTGCCGCCGTCAAGACACCCGCCCATCACGGCAACATACCTGATGTTGTCCTTGACCTCGGGGTGCTGCGAGAGGAGGAGGGAGAGGTTGGTCAAGGTGCCGGTGCAGGCGACCACGATTTCGCCGGGGTGGGCCATGATGGCGCTCCGCATGGCCTCGATGTAGTCGGTGTCATGGGCCGGCTTGACGGAGACGTGTTCGGGCAAGGTGACACCTCCGAGGCCACTTTCGCCATGGACGTACGCCGCGTGCTTTGGCGCGTTGACAAGCGGTTTCTTCAGCCCGGGGTACACCTTGACGTCGTAGGTCTTGAGTGCCTCCAACACGCCCACGGTGTTGGTGGTGGTGGCGTCCAACGAGGCATTGCCGTGGACGGTGGAGATGCCGAGTAGCTTGAAGCGTGGGCTAAAGATGGCGAGAAGGATGGCGAACACGTCGTCGTTTCCGGGGTCACAGTCGAGCCAGATGGGAATGGTTTCGTAGACTGTCATTTGGGAGGAGGAAGATGAGCAGGAGAAGGAAGATGAGGGAGAAGGTGCTGGTGACAGGCGGCGGTCTGGGGTACGGAGCAGTTCGAGATGGGTGTGCCGGAGGTCACGTGGGTTACGTCAATCTTGAGAAAGGACAACACCAATAAATATAACTGCCGTCCTGGCAGGGACGGGCCTGCTATTTGTAGGTCCTACCGACCAGGGCCAGTGCCCGTAGTGAAGCTATAGTTCCTGCAGCGTGTGGGGCACTTTGGGGGCGGGGCCAGCGTGGGGGATGCCTCCACACTTCGTGACAGCAGGCTCTTATTGGCCCGGACCGCCAGACGGGGTGCCGTGGAGGTCGAAACGGAAATCGTAGGCGAGTGCGTCGTCATCCACGAAGAACATCCGTGCCGCAAACATGGGGAACCGGCGCTTTTGGTGTGTGGGTCTTTGGCATTTCCGCAACAATAGAGGAGAAATGTTGAGGCCCGGACAATCCCGGCGGCATTGTGTCATAAACGAGCCGTTGTGACCTCGAGATGGCCACAAAGGGGAGTATTAGTGGGGTAATGCAATAGGGCCATGATAGTATGTGGATGAGTAGTATGGGTTTTGTTTTGATGATGCTGTTTGGAAGAGGTAGTTGTAATTGGAAGTTGGGTGTAATTGGAGGTTGGCGTAATTGGATGTTGGTTGTAATTGGAGGTTGGCGTAATTGGATGTTGGTTATAATTGGAGGTTGGCGTAATTTGAAGTTAGTTGTAATTGGAAGGTGGTTATAATTGGTGTTGGTAGTAATACTTGGATTCTGGTAGTAGTAAGTGCTGGCAGTTGTATTTGGAAGTTGATTGTAATTTGATGCTAGTTGTATTCGGCGCTATATCTGGTGGTGTATTTGGGTGCTTGTATTTGGATTCTGGTAGTTGTATTTGAACTGTATCCAGATGTTTGGCTGCTGAAATACATTGTCCGACAGCTCTGGTTTGTACCTGGTACACTTGAAGTAGATTGTGGATTGGGAGATCCTCGTGTATTTCGGTTGTAATTATAATGAAAGTATGGAAATTGATTACGACCAATTGAAATTATCTATGTGATTTGAAAATAATAAGAAGCGTTGTTGCAAATTATGAAGCTGGAAATGGATGAGACAAAATTGGGATTAGAAAGTAGCTGAAGCAAATTTGGGAATATAAAGCAGATGATGTAGATTTGGGGGCTTATATGGTTGATGCAAATGTGGACGTTCGATGATTACATTTAGAAGTTCTAAAAGGACTAGCATAGATATTCTCATTTAATATAGATTGAGGAGTCATTAGATTTGGACACAACCATCTTCTTGCAGGCTTCGGAGGTTGTCTTGATTGTTCGATTGAGTTCAGGTTCCAAAGGCTTCGACTGTGATTATTTTTACTAATTTGTAGTGTTTGAAGTATGATTCATTATCCATGTGAGTGCCCTTGTTAGTTGTAGTTTGCTTACCATCAGTCAGTCGGTTTCACTTCCTTAGGTTCAACTATGTTGCAATTACTGCAGTCTCGAAATCGTTGCTTCTATGATTAGAATCCCAGTATACCACAAAGCACACTTACTATTGTTGAGCCAGATCCACTAACCATTTAAACTAAGTTAATTTGCATTTCGCCTAATTTAAAGGCTTATTATTGTAACAAAGAGACACCGTTGGTGGGGTATTGCATTTTTAGTGATAACATGGCCTATTGAGATCGTATGTTGTTTGACTTGGAATTGTCTGAATTGTTCTATATATCTGAATAGTGAAATTCAATGGTGCTTTGGATCCAGCATGACCGGATTACTACAAAGTTCTTCGACTATCCAGAGTTTACATTTTCTAGCATATCGAAGTATGCATCAATAATCACCACATTACTGCTTTGTGTAGTCTATCTAGAGTTAACATTAGGATCAGCTAAAGGTGGGAACATTCACGGATTACTTCGTTGCTGACTATTCAACATTCATGAATTCTTGCTTCTAGTGAATCCGTCATTCTTTAAACTAAAATACATTGCTGCTACAATATTAGTCTTTGATATTCTTACTTTATTAATCATATTATACACGGCGAGGCAAATTCATCTGCCTGGCCCTTTAGGATGTTATCCAACCACAAGACGCTGATCTGATTGTGGTCAGGTTTGGACTTTATTGTCCATTATAGTCCTTTAAATTAATTTACTGCAACTGCTATTGCTGGTGCAACTAATGTCTCGGGGCCCAAGCTCGACTGGATTTCGTTCTTGGTCACTACTTCACTCAAAGTGTCGGGAAGACTAGTGGGAGCCTTTTCGGATATTTCATAACTGTCGTCAGCAGCAACCAGCACATCCTCTTCGACCGACTCTTCGGCTGCGTGCTTTGCATAGTGCTTCTCGAGTTCTTGCTCGATAACTACACCAATACGTCCGTTAACATCTTCAGCCCATGTGAAGTCACAGTGATCGTAGTCGTCGAGTAAAGTGACGCCCAAATTTTCGCCTTCTTTGTAATTTGGCTCATAGTTTCTCATGTGAGTGATTAATCTTTTACCATCAACCAAATGGTCTGCCTCTCCAGCAAAGACGTGGATTGGAACACTGACTCCAGAATCGGAGAACCATGAGCGAGTGAACTGGAAGTAAGACTTCGCATCGGTGGTTCCTCTGTCTGTTATAACAGGGGTATCAGGAGGTGCAACGGCATAGTTCTTTCCGGTCTTGTAGTCGGAGTGGGGCAACACCTGGTTGGAAAATCCTTCCTCGACGTAGTAACTCATCCACCAATTCATCAATCTGGACGAAACAAAGGTGCAGTTGAAGATGGCATTGAGGTGGAGGATCTTGCCACTCTTGGACCACTTTTTGGCATTCCAGCCAAACAAGAACTTGTATAAGATGTATGCATTGAACTTGAACAACTTGGTGGTACCGGTGCTGTTTCTGGCGGTGCCAAGAACCTTCATGAATGCACACAAGCCGAAGATGGCCTTGAAACCGATGCGGCCCCGGTTGTGAAGAAACCTAAGGAACCATCTTTCCAAAAACAATACGCCAGGGAAAATGGCGGGCGCCAAGGGGAAGAAGTATTCCACCATATTGTGGATATGCTTCAAATTGCCATTCTTAAGCATGAGGAACGACTGGGTGCAGCCCTGGGAGTGGCCCACCAACACCAATTTCTTGTGGTTGGGCTTGTGGGCCAAGACGTTCTCGATAATGCAGGGCAAGTCGTAGTAGGCCAAGTTGCGGATGTCCCAGTCCCAGTACTTTTCGTTGTGGAAGAGGTTACCCTTGAGGTAGGTGTGGCGGGTCTCGAAGTGGGATCTGTTGTTTCCAAGCCATACGTCGTAGCCCTTCTCCACCATGTAGTATGCCATGGAGTTGGTTCCTGACGAGAGATACGCGCCGGAACACGAGAGGAGCCCGTGTTGGAGCAACATGGGCTTGCGGGACTGGCGCTGGAGGTCGGTTTCCTTGGGGTCGATCAACCGGTGCAAGGTCAAGACGAAGCCGTCTGCGGTGGTGATGTTGTACTCTTCCAAGTCCAAGCCCAATTGCAACGCCAAGTAGCGCAAGTCCAAGGAGGGCTTCATGTTTTCGAGGTCGGGGAATGCCTTTCGAGGCAGGTATCCGTTCACTGGGGGACATCCTGAGGATCCATGCTCTTGGCCTGTGATCAACTGGTACCAGTGGTAGAAGAGCGCGCCGGTGCTCATGGTCATCAAGAACCAGGCGGCACCAAAGAAGGAGACCAAACGGAGGAAAAACGCCTTGACAGGGCCATGGTAGACCCCCAGTTCGGTGGGGGTGAGTTCGTCAAACATTGTAGGCCCGCTAAAGTGGTGAGTTTCTGGCGCTACTGGAGGGAAATCGGCGGGTTTTATGGAACCGGGCACCACAGATAACAACAGAAGTGGGGAAACGCGCGGGTGGTATTGTCTTTGGCAAAGAAACTGGTAGGACAGTTGGAATCGTGGAGCACTTCATGTGATAAACATTTGGGTGCACCGCATTAGGCATGTGCTGCGTTTTGGGTCATGTGACCGAGACACAGGACCGGAAGCTGTGGAAGCAGAACGGCGGCACGGCTGGGCCGGAGGGCTGGAAGAGGGGTCTACGGCGCAGATACGCGCTTGCGGTCCGCGTGAAACGGGTCCCCTTTGGGCCAATTGGCTCCAATTCCCACTGGGGTCCCGTTGTGCTAATTGAGATGGTGTAGAAAATTTTTCTACTGCGATTTCGCTAGAAAACGTAACATTCCACTTGCCGGCCCATTCCAGCGTCTGGAACTGCGGTTTTTCGTGTGAATGGGACGGTTTTGACTTTATGTGAGTGCCGGCCGGCCTTTCAGAGCGGCCCGGCTCTACTGCCCGTGTCGGCAATCGGCTAGGAGTGCATTTTCCCAGGGTCAATTCGAATCAACACCTACCCTGCATCGAATGATGTCATTTCCAGGGTACGATCGACGATGAGGATTAGCACAGGGTTCAGGGCTAGAGAGATCAGTGTAATCAGGAAGAGGGCACGAAGTGGGGCCAAGGGCTTGGGCCCATGAAGTGCCCCTCCATGTCCTTGTCGTGTCTATTATTTTGGGGTTGTGATTCTGGCCAGAATGAGAAGATCTTTTAATGGTCGAGAGTCGGTACTCTGGAAATTTTGCCTTCGATAGGGACGTTTTTCAAACTCGCCACTATTGGCAGGTAGAAGCACACCTACAGCGTCCTTTCGAATATTCTATGTAGATCCAACCTCTCCTGCACTTCTATACGGTAAGAACCACCGTTTCTACGTTTATCCAAGTAATTAGTGTCGCACTGCTTTACATAGTGGACTACTGGAGTATTTCAACAATCCAACCCGTTTCACACACTTACGTTCCAAAAACACGAATGAATTCGTTCTAGACGACTTCATGTCACATCTCCGAGCCTCTCGTCTTGGCCTACTCTTTTCTCTATCGTTTTGTCGATCTATAGGCTCTTTCGCAGCCATCGCGATGTTCTGCTTTTCGTAGGCGCAGCCTAAGCCCCACGTTTTTTCACCAAAGTTTACTAAAGATGGCTTCTTCAACTTGCTGCTCCAACTAGAACAGACTCCTAACAAGCTCCACTCCGAGTGGGTGCTCTATTCCTCTGCTGTGTTATTCCCTCCATCTATTTCTAGGGCTCAAAGCCCTAAACCAATAAAAATCGCGAAACTCACGTGATAGTCACCCGGCCCAGTCTCAGTGAAAATTTTCCATAATCAAAAGTACCTTCTCTACTCCAACAGAGATATAGAAAAATGGGTAAATCGTATGTACATTGAGGATTCAGGCAGAATTATGGCAGAATTGCACTCTGCCGGTCACGAGCAGCATTTGGCGACTTTTCCGGGTTCGTGAGCCCCGTTTTTCACCATTTGGCTCCAGCCTCTTCTTCCCATCACCTACTAACCTTCAGTCGTGGTTACAGATCCGGTACTCGTTACGCTTTCCAACGTGACTTCAAGAAGC
>JAJMBP010000070.1:0-39329 GCA_030565345.1 Suhomyces coccinellae
TGACGGATCCCAAAAGACCGCCCAAGAGCTCAGCAGCAGCTTGAGCTCCAGCATCAGCCTTGAATTCTCTCTTGGAAGCATGCACATCAGCACCAATACCAAAGGAACCAGAGGCCAAGAGACCACCCAAGAGTGCGGCAGCAATTTGAGCACCAGCAGAGGCATCGAAGGCTCTCTTGGAAGCGTGGATGTCAGCACCGGCTCCAGCGCTAATAGATCCCAAAAGACCACCTAAGATTTCAAGAGCACCTTGAACACCAGCGGAAGCGTCAAAGTCCTTCTTAGTGACATCGACTTCTCCACCAATTCCAGCACTGGCGGATCCCAAAAGACCGCCCAAGAGCTCAGCAGCAGCTTGAGCTCCAGCAGCAGCCTCGAACTCTCTCTTGGTAACGTCAATTCCACCACCAATACCACCGCTGATGGATCCCAAAAGACCACCCAAGAGCTCAGCAGCAGCTTGAGCTCCGGCATCAGCCTTGAATTCTCTCTTAGAAGAATGGACACTGCCGCCAACTCCAGCAGTGTAAGATCCGAGACCAGACCAGAACTCATCGGCAAACTGAGAAGCACCAGAAAGATCGAAGTCTCTCTTGGAAACATTCAATCCGAGACCTGCACCGATGTTAATACCGAGAAGGCCCAAAACATGAGCGGCAATCTGGAGACCAAGGTTGGCGCTAAGGTCTCTCTTGCTGGTAGAAGCAGAAGCCAAGCCGGTGGTGCTTTGAACAAGCTTGTTGATGTCCTCGGCAATTTGAGTTCCAATGTCTCCAGTAAGATCTCTCTTAGAGACGTTCAATCCAAGACCGGCACCAATGTTGATACCGAGAAGGCCCAAAACGTGAGCGGCGATTTGGAGACCAAGGTTGGCGCTAACGTCTCTCTTGGAGACATCAACGCTGGCACCAGCTCCGATGTTGATACCAAGAAGTCCCAAAATAGAAGCTGCGATTTGGGCACCAATGTCAGCGGAAAACTCTCTCTTGGTGACGTCAATATCACCTCCAATACCACCACTGATGGAACCTAAGAGACCGCCCAAAAGCTCAGCAGCAGCTTGAGCTCCGGCATCAGCCTTGAATTCCTTCTTGGTGACATCGACTTCTCCACCAATGCCAGCAGAGGCAGATCCAACAAGACCGCCCAAGATTTCGCCAGCAATTCCAGCACCTGCGGAAGCATCAAACTCTCTCTTGGAAACATTCAATCCAAGACCGGCACCAATGTTAATACCGAGAAGGCCCAAAACATGAGCGGCAATCTGGAGACCAAGGTTAGCGCTAAGGTCTCTCTTCCTGGTAGAAGCAGAAGCCAAGCCGGTGGTGCTTTGAACAAGCTTGTTGATGTCCTCGGCAATTTGAGTTCCAATGTCTCCAGTAAGATCTCTCTTAGAGACGTTCAATCCAAGACCGGCACCAATGTTGATACCGAGAAGGCCCAAAACGTGAGCGGCGATTTGGAGACCAAGGTTGGCGCTAACGTCTCTCTTGGAGACGTCAAGGCTAGCACCAGCTCCAATGTTGATACCAAGAAGTCCCAAAATGGAAGCTGCAATTTGGGCACCAATGTCAGCGGAAAACTCTCTCTTGGTGACATCGATTTCACCACCAATTCCGGCGTTGATGGAACCTAAGAGACCTCCCAAGAGCTCAAGACCAGCATCAGCTCCGGCATCAGCCTTAAATTCCCTCTTGGAGTTCGAAACAGCGTCAGAACTTTGTCCAACTTGAAGAATGCTGTTTGGAGCACAGTACTTGGTGGATGGCTCGTTCAAAGTCAAGTCGGCATAGTCGTCGAAAGAGTATCTGTTGTTTGCCTGGACACCAGTTAAGAAGTTAGAGTAGGCCAAAGCAACACTAACTGCAGCACTTCTGGAAAAAATCATTTCAAACAGGGGAGTAAACGAAGGAAAGGGAAATAAATTAATTTAAAAATTTATTAGGTTGATTAGATTCAACTAGAGTAAGAACTATATCAAATGTTCTTGTTGGGGTATTTTCCTTACTAGAAGGAGTGAGTTAGTTAGTTAGTTAGTTAGTTAGTTAGTTAAGAGAAAAACATAAGCGGGGGGAGAGCTGGTTATAAACAATTCGATTCAAAGACCTATACTAGATCTAACGAGGGTATTTCCGTCCGAGAAAGGGTGGCTCTCCTCTCCGGTCCACACATAACCGCAACAACCTACGATAAAGCCTATTGTACAATTGCAAATTTCAACCAACTCCTTCTGTGGTGGTTAATCTGTTCGCGCACTTGCAGCATTTCGGTAAATAATATTGAGCCATAGTTCGAATAGATTGACAAAAAGGGCGCCCAACCCCAAACTGGTCAAATTAAACTTTAAGCAACAAAAAATATTTATTTTTCACAACTTGTAATTGAATTCCAACATTTGACCTGTTATTGTTGCCAGTGCTAGCTTTGAAGCCCACCGCTATTCCATCAACAAAGCAAAGATCATTTCAGCTTCATGGACCAGCGATGCCCAAAGCCCCAACACCTTAAAAGGGTGCCTTACTTCTTGTTGCTCTCGGCAGTATTTGGGTCGTAGTTCTCTTTCGCTACAACAAGTTTACGCGTGTAGGCTCAAGTGTTGGGGTACTGGTGGCTGAACAATCGTTTCCATTTGTCCTAACAGGGCAAATTCTGCCCTCCCGTCAACTCCTACCGGGACCCTTCAGGTGGTATGAGCACCCCAGTATCAAGAGCATGCAGACAATGTTCTCTGCGAACAATAGTGCATTATCTATATCGGGAAGAATTTTGGCGATTTTGGTAAGATGCACCTTTCTAATTTGGGCCATGGTAGACAAGTTCGGGTCGTGAACACTAGGTCAAACACCGTAGCGGAGGTCATTGTCAACGGGGTAAGCCATTGGGTCAGTAGCCAGCGATTCGCGTCTGGCCTTGTCTCTCCGAGACTGGCAACAAATCGCAAACTACGCGAGTGCAATTCGGCTGCTTCACTGCTCCCGAGTCCGCCTGGGCCCTAGGGATTACTTGCCCTTGTAGCAGGCGTGAAGCCGATTTGCAAATAAGCCTGTGAATTCCTCAGTGGTTATATAGCCTGGATCAATTCTTCGAACGTCTTCAAGCCATATAATGTTCTGGAATACGGAAATACGCGGGGGGCTTCAAAGCACCTTACCCCTGGCCATGCATGTACAGGCCCGCCTTAGGAACCTGAAAACCCCTAAGAATTCTCAACTATTTTACGCACCCTTTTGCAAAGACCGCACCGATGCCACCCTACGCCAGCGAAGGTACGCTTTGCTGGTTTGAGTCATTTGAACCGGAATGTACTCTACTACTACACTCTCCAACCCCGGTGACACGCTTCGTGTCCTCCTCCTTCTTGTTAATCCTGCACTATTGTTCTCTCTCACTATTGTTAATGCGCAAACCTAGTAGTCTATTCATCCCCTTCCGCTGGTATCCGCCCTTATTGTGATCGCAAAGGTCCAACAATTGCACGATTCTTGCTATATGGCGAACCACTTGGCATCTTGAGCATAACAGGTTAAATGTACCGGCTTTTAGCTGCCCTGGTTCTACTGGTCCTCAGTTCCTGTGAATTCCGCACTGTCTTCACGAATTACACTCTCACATGTGATACATGCACAGTGTGCAGCTCACATGCAGAAGGATGCGAGTACTTTATCCGAAAATAACACTGGATCTTTCATGCGAATTAAGCGTGGCCAATCCGCTTTCAACAGCTCCACCAAAACAAGAACTAGACACACTGTGGTGTGCTGGTTGGGTGGCTGATCGATCCGGCTTACCCTTCTTTGTTCCTTCGCTATTGTCATCACATGTATTTTGTTATGCACAGAATTTGCGTCTTGCGTGTTTGTTTTTTTTCTACCACCCCCAGTTTAGACCAGGATTGTTCTCCTACCAGCGCATCGTACCTCAGCATACACAATTGCGGTACAGGTTTACACCAAATTTTTGCTACGTCAAAGGTAGTAGCTGGAATTGCTAAAGTTACGAGTTTAGCAAACCTCGGAAAGCCAGGAGGTGCGGCGGTCTTTTTATTAATTCAAAGACCAAATATTCATTCTGGATTTTTCCTCCAAGCTAAGAAGCATATCTAAAACAGCTAGTATCCTCGGTGTGTTGACTACGCTTCTGTACCTTTGTAAATCACGGATGACATAACTGCGAGCAAGAATATTTTTCTGTACCTTCATGCATACGTTTCGCGCCCTGGTGCTTTGCAGCATCGTCCAAAATTTAAATGTGGAAATTTTGCAATCAACAATTAGTATACACCAGACTCGGGGATATAGAGTTCACACGGAATCAATACTCGGCTACGGCTTACTCCGTGGTATAGGGGCGGTCTCAATACCAAATAATGTTGGACAAGGGTCTCGATAATAAAGTTCGGAAGGAGTGGTGCCGTTCCAACCCTCCAAACTGTGGTCTCGGCAATTGTTCTGGTAGCGAAAGTAATGTACCGTAGTCCCGTTCTTGCGGTTCAGGGCTGAACAATATGTTGCGCGATTCGAACCTCAGTGGACGGTAGTAAGAAGGCTTAGGTTAATTCGTATATACTTTGACTCAAGCCCCTTGCTTGCCCAAGTGTGGACGGTAATTCAGGTCGGCTACTGTTGGATTTACCCGGAACGACCCGTCAAATTTGGCACTAGCACAGCTGTGTCAAATCGCAGTCCGAATCGGATCCTAAGATTCGCACCTACTGATGTAAGAATGAAACGAGTGCACTAATTGGTCGAAGAATGAATGAGGCTAGAAATGAAATCGTTCGACACATTGATTACAGGGGTTTGGATCAATTCAACTGTGTAAGAGCGTTAACGTATTGTCTTTTTTTTTTGGTGATGACCTTTAATTACCTGCAGCAATCTATAAATTTCATCAATAAATTTGAAATTTCCAGAATTATGGTTATATTGACCTGAGTAAATTCAACTACGCATCAAAGCGACTAATTTAAATGTTTTCGGAAGGTACTAGACTCAACATATGATGGCCTACCGCATAAATCCAACACATTCTGTAATGCTGGCTATAATGTGCCTGTCTAGATTGGGTTTGACCATCACCATCATGTAGGGTGTGGTATACCAATCACGTGACCGAATGTCAAAGGCCATGCGAACATCAAAATGAAAAATTTTGACTCCAAGACTACAACCATGATCACCAAGTACTTCGCCAACGTGTTCGTCAAGTTCGACCCATTTTCTACAAGTGGTAAGGCCGCTAGATTGTTCCTCGCCAGAGTTCCCTCCACAACTAAGATCTCCTGCAAGGTTTTGCCCAAGAACTCCACTGAGGCCCCTTCTATTGAAGTCATCTTCAAGGACAAGAATGTCATGAAGGCCGACCCCGTCAAGATGAATATCACAGAGTTGAGAGAATACTTTGACGCACACTCAAGAAAGTTGTCTATTCAGGATGCCATAAAGGAGTAGAAAAGGAGAATCACCTCCTCCCTCCACCTCTCAAATTCAAAGTGGCCAGCGGATTTCTGGCCCCAGCTCATGGTAACGAAGGTTCAGGCATGCCTATAGAGAGTCCTGAAATCTTGTACATAGTCTCACTACCCATTTCTTGTCGTCATATTTAGTTCTACCAATTGGGTTTCAATACAAATTTTTACATGCACACCTTAGTCTGAAATTCCAAGATGACAGAGTGACAAATCTAGCGAAGATGTGCCCAAATAGATAGGTGAATCCACATTTCTTTTCAGTGGCTATTTCAAATAGGATGCTCAACTGAACTTAGGTTGCCACACTTTACATCTGTTCATCCCGTGGTCCAGATGCAAAGCCGTTTGGTGACGAGATGGACACAAGTGAAATCCCATGGTTAAATACTTCGTATTCAAGCTACGAAGTGTAAATGGGTGCAGAAAAGCATATGTGCCGAAGACACTTTGTACATTCATCCGAAACATTCTTGAACTCTGGTGATGGTATAGGACGCAATTATTATTGTAACTAAGACCTAGCCTCTTCTTATTGTTTTCTCGGCTGCACCTCCTAGTTGGTCGATGCGTTCCATAAATGGACCTATTGATATTTTCAAAGTCGATGGTATCTGTTACGAGCAATTAACCGCTGTCGCCATAGTCTTGTTCCTTTACTCCGAAATCGAGTCTTAGAGTTTGACGTAGTAGCACTGCGTGATAAGAGCCCCGATAAGTATCCAAACACAATTTGTCTCATTAGAAGCCTTTATGGGCTTTGCTCTCGGTTGGTATACTTGCTCGAGGCTTTGGACGGTTGTAGAAAATTGCAGTCAAGAATATTTCAGGCTCAACCGTCCGTCAATATCACAGGACCTCCACTCAACAGAACCTTATTGTCGCATAATTGCAATGGAAGATTTTGCATCCGTCAAATGTCAACAATCATCAATAGCCCTTTGTAAAATTGGCCGAACTACAAAGCTTCGAGAGGTTGTAATTTATAAATAAACAAAAAGTTCGACTCATCAAAACACTGGAGTTGGTTGGGCCAACGCACAGACTTGACGAGGCCTAGACCAATCAAGGTTCTAGAAGTAACGACTTTGGCCAATTTTACCTCTACTTCGAATTCTTTTCTCCATAGGCTCTGGTGGCATAGTCTCCGTTGTACACAATCAAGTCCAGGGGACGGTAATCGTGCTTGCCAGTGAAATAGCTGGTCAAGATGTCCTTGACACCCTGGGCGTAGCGGGCCTGGGCGTCCAATGAAGTACCAGACACATGTGGCGTCATGGCATTTCCGCCACCGTAGGGGTTCTTCATGGATCTCCAAGGATGGTTGCTTGGAGCGGGTTGGGGGTACCAGACATCGCCACCATATCCAGCCAAATGTCCGGAATTTACAGCATCGGCGACATCTTGCTCAACACAAATGGCTCCTCTGGCGGTGTTGACGAGATAGGCACCCTTCTTCATCTTGGAGATCAACTCCTTGTTGAACAAGCCTTTGGTGTCCTCGTGCAAGGGACAGTTGATGGTGACTACATCTGCCTGGGAGACCAAATCCTCCAATTTCTCGACTCTCTGGACGATGTCACCGTGGCCATTGAAGAGTTTGGAGGCATCGTTCAATTTCTGGATGGCAGCTGCAGGCAAGTCTTGGTAGTCATAGTAGAGCAATTTCTTGGGGTTGAATGCCACCAAGCGCTCCAAAACACGGTAACCAATTCTTCCAGCTCCAACTGTAGCTATGACCTTGTCTTCCAAGTCAAACTCCTGCTTGGCGGCACCGGCAATGTCCCATCCAGTGGAAACGGCCTGTTCGTGAGCAGGAACGAAGTTTCTGATGAGCACCAAAATGGTCATCAACACGTGTTCGGCCACCGACACCACGTTGGAGCCGGTGACTTCGGCCACCGTGAGCTTCTTCTCATTGGCGGCAGTCAAGTCGATGTGGTCTGATCCCACACCGGCGGTGATGGCGATTTTGAGCTTGGGGGCCTTGTTGAGCCGGGTGCGAGTGATGTAGGCAGGGAAGAAAGGCGTGGTGATCACGATCTCTGCATCGGCCAATTCCTTGTCCACGGTGGAATTGGGCTCGGGGTCCTTGTCCGAGGTGGTAACGAGCTCGTATCCGTGGTCTTCGACCAACTTGCGGATGCCTAACTCGTTCTCGATGGTGCCAAGCAACCGGGGTTCCTGCTTGGCGTGTTCGTGGCCGGAGTAGAGGACCAACAAGACCTTTCCTTTAGACATTGGGAAGTAGTGTAGCGTAGGGAGGAGGAAGGGCCGAGAGAGAATTCAGCAGATAGCAATCAAGATGTGTAGATTGGAGGTCAATTGATGGATTCAATTGAGCGGCGATCAGGGGTGTTTCAGAGGATAGTGCGAGCAGCAGATTTAGCAACCAAGAAGAGATCGATAGGGTAGATTCAAGCGGCAGGAGTGTGGAGCAGAAAGGGTCAATTGGCGAATAGATTAATTGACTAATTGACGAATTGACTAATGGATTGGTTGATTCTTGGAAGTTGATCAATTGATAACTGTCCATCAATTCAACGGGAATCCCACATTATATACCATTCAAAGTTGCAACTTGCATGCCCAACATGCGATCTGCAACCCCCACCCCCAGAATCCCCCCACCACAACCCCAACTGCATAATAATGCCCCCTAACTGGCGTACCCCGCAGGTCAATGCAGGTTAATTACCCTTGAATCTGGTTCCGTCTACGGAGTTGATATTCCACTGTAGATCCGGTGGGGAGGGGCGAATAAAGGCGCAGAACAGCGGGAAAGGCCGGGTCTGGCGGGTCTGGACCGCGCCATTTCTCTTGCTTTACCGGATCTGATTGGCTGGGGATTGGAAAGTGGCAGGAGCGGAGAAGAACCGGGGCAGCAGGTCCCGGTGGAGTTATCACCCAACGTCCTAATCAGGCCGAATTGTGGGGTGCGCAAGGTACGGGTCCTTGTGCACGTGATTTGTGGCACGTGACCGCGAAAAATCGCTCGGATCCCGGGCCTCCCACATACAGTAACTACGCAATCTACCTTTCGAAGTGTGCTCGATGAATAAATATAATAAATATATGGATATACAAGGCCGAGGCACACAATGCACACTAGCTAGCTAGGAGAGGAGGGAGTTTAGTCGAAGGCCAATTGCTTCTTGATCTCGGCGATGGCCTTACCGGGGTTCAAACCCTTGGGGCAGGTCTTGGAACAGTTCAAAATGGTGTGACATCTGTACAAAGACATGGAGTTCTGCAACATCAGCTTTCTGGCGCCGGTGGCCTGGTCTCTAGAGTCGATCAACCATCTGTAGGCCTGCATCAACACGGCAGGACCCAAGTACTGCTGCTGGTTCCACCAGTACGAGGGACACGAGGTGGAACAACAGGCACACAAGATACACTCGTACAAGCCGTCCAACTTGGCTCTGTCTTCGATGCTCTGCAAGTTCTCACGGCCGTCGGCGGGGTGGGTCTCTCTCTGCAAGTAGGGCTGGATGGACTTGTACTGCTTGTAGAAGTGGGTCAAGTCGGGCACCAAGTCTCTCACGACAAACATGTGGGGCAATGGGTAGATCTTCAAGTCCTTGCTGTTGTCCTGATCTATCTTGCACAAACAGGCCAAGGTGTTTCTGCCGCCGATGTTCATGGCACACGAGCCACAGATACCCTCACGACAGGATCTTCTGAAGGTCAAGGTGGCGTCCTGCTCGTTCTTGATCTTCAATATGGCGTCCAAGACCATGGGGCCACAGTCGTTCAAGTCAACGTCGTATGTTTGCATCTTGGGCTGCACCTCTGGGGTGTCAGGGTTCCATCTGTAGATTTGGAACTTCTTGATTCTGGTTTCCTTAGGGATGGCGGAGGTGGCCAAACCTCTGAGGGTTCTGGGACGGAGGATGTTTCTAAACATGCTGAAAATGGAGATGGGCAACTCGGATGCACTCGACAGTAGCAAAGAAAAGGAGAAGGGACCAGCTGGCTAGAAGAGTTGGTTTATCAACATGGAAAATTTTGGTGAGACCTTGCCCGGGGCACACTTTACAAATTCCTGGGGCATGATTGGCTGGAGCCTCGGTCACGTGACCGGCGGTTTTGGGGCACAGACGAGAGCGAGACTGCCTGTAGAGAGCTGGTGGGGTGCAAGTGGAGGGCCCGGGTCGTTGAGGACGCATGGACAGAGGAAGGGGGCGCCCCGGTGCCCGTGGTGCTGGAGGGCCAGGCCGCCAGCCCGTCTCCCCCTCTGTGCACCTTTGGGTCACGTGACACACCCGGCCCAGGCCGCAGCCAATGGTGTAGAGACGGCTACACTACCCTAGAGTCCCCGGGGGCAAACGTGACTTTCAACAACCAGCGCCACCAACCAACAGTGACCAGGTGGGTCTCACCACCAAGCAATGCAACAACACGTTCCCTCTTTAAATACGGTGCTGGATTCGCAAATCTCACTTTTCACCCGCAATTTTCACACCGTCTATCATCTCAGCCTCAACCATGGTGAACGACCAAGCATACTACAACAAAGGAGTCCAAGAGACCATCTACAAAACGCACGCCTGGCGCACGGTGGCAAACAGCATCGACTTCGTGATTCCCGTCATCAAGCCCCACTTTAAGGTGTTAGATGTGGGGTGCGGGCCCGGGTCCATCACGGTGGATTTCGCCAAATACATTCCCCAAGGAACCGTAATTGGCGTGGAACCCACCCAGGGTTTGTTAGACGTGGCCAATGCCTACAAGGCCGAACAACCCAACACCGACAACGTGCTGTTCCAGCTCGGGTCCATCTACCTGTTGCCCTTCGAGGACAATTCGTTCGATATGGTGTACGCCCACCAGGTGGTGATCCACTTGGAGGACCCCGTCAGCGCATTGCGCGAACTTAAGCGGGTGACCAAGCCCAATGGCCTCGTGTGTGTCAAGGACGCCGACATCAAGAACGGCTTCATCTACCCCGAGGCATATGAGGCGATTTTCCGCCTGTACACCCATCACAAGATCGACGTGTCTTCCACGGACCCTATGGCCGGAAGAAAATTGAGAGAACGGGCCCTCAATGCAGGTTACATCGAGGACAGAATCACCTCCACTAGTTCGACGTGGTCGGTGGCTGGTCCAGAGCAACGGAAATTCTGGTCCGACATGTTCACCCAGAGACTTCTTCATGCTGGAGAAAAGCTTGCACTGGACCCCAAGGTGGAGGAGGAGTTGCGTCTGGAAGCTTTGAAGTTGTGGAAAGACTGGGTCAACGAACCGGCGGGATTCCTCTGCTTCGTGCATGGTGAGATCATATACCGCAAGGAATAGTTCCCCGGTGACAAGAAAAACGGTCGGATGACTTTTCTTGGCTTTCTACTTTCGGGGTTATGCATATGTAATTAAGTATATTATCCCAAACTAGGAAGGTGTTTTTTGCACCCAAATTATATAACATCTTCCGTTGTAGCTGAAAGGCAAGCTACTTGCTGCCGGTAGAAATGGACTTTTCCAGGCTCTTCTCGCTGTCGTCAACCGCGTCCACGGGGTCGTCGAGATTGCATCTAGGGCCGTGGTAGTGCTTGTGGGCATACACCACATAGTAGATCATACAGATGAGCCAGACACCCATGTTGATCACAATAGTGTAGTTCATGCTGTTCTTGTCTACGTGGACAGAGTTGGGGAACATACTCATCACAATCACGTAGGTGAGCCAGAGCACCGAAATGAAGTGCACGATGTTGTTTCCCCAGAAGCCCAAACTGAACTTTCCTGGCACGAATCTGCTTCTTCCGGTTGGAAGGACCGCCATGAGGATGGGAATACACCATGCAAGCATGTTGGAGGCCACACCCAACGAGAACAACGCACTAGCACCTGCTTCTCCTGGAATCAAGGTGAGCAAGCCAAGAAGAGTGGAAAAGATTCCCGCAAAGATGGTGGCTCTGACAGGAACCTTGAGCTTGGGGTCGACGTACTTGATAATCTGGTAGAATGGAAGGCCGTTGTCTCTGGCGAAAGCCCAGACCTGTCTGGAAGTAGCAATCAGAATCGAACACAACATCAAGAATTGGGCCACCACGATGAGCGACATGAACGCCACAGCCCATCTCTTGCCCAAGGCATCGTAGATGATCTGTGCCATGGGATTTCCGCTGGCAGTGTTCACTACAGCAGCAGTGTCTCCTCCCTTAATACAAGCAACAGTGAGGACAATAAGGAGCCATCCCACAACCAAAGAACCGAAAGTGGTGTGCAAAATGCCGAAGGGAAGTGCACGTTGAGCGTCCTTGGCTTCCTCAGAGCAGTGGATGACAGAGTCGAACGCTCCGATGGACCAGATCGCTGGAACCCATGAAAGCATGAAAGACCATCCAATGTCCCAGTCTCTGAAATTTTGGAACTCGGCAAAGATGTAGTGAGCGTCGTTGAAGGCAAAGTTGTTGGACACACCGATGGGAAGTGCAATCACGAAAAGAATGATGAGAAAGGCATTAAGCACAATGGAGAACAACTGCAACTTGGCAATGTGCTGGGTGGTGAGACAGCATACTATCACATTGAGGATCATAGCCCCAACGAACACAGCATAGGTGCGGTTGTTGGTGACCTCGAAAGAGCCGTCTCTGCCTACATAAATAGCAGATAACAATTCCGACGCCAAACCGTATCCGATGGAACAGATACCACCACAGAGGCCCACTGAGTTGGCGCAGCCCACGAAGAAACTCAAGCTGACACCTACCAGTGAAGGGGCGTAGTGGTTGGTGTAGTAGTACAAGCCTCCACTGGTTGGAATAGCTGATCCGAGAATGGTCAACGAGGTGGCCGTACAGAGAATAAACCAGGCAGCGCAGAACCAGCCCCACACAAAGCCTGCGGGACCAGGCTGGAGGCCAATAATGATGGTGGACGAAATGGCGGGAATGAGCCCCATGATACTGATGGCAATTCCACACACCTGGAGGGTAGAATATCTTCTTTTCAACTCCTGCTTGTAGCCAATCTGGGCCAACAACTCCACGTCGTTGGCGGCAGCACGGCCATCGATTTTTCTGGTCTCAGACCTGGCGGACATAACTTGTCCTAAGGAAGTGATAGGGTGCATGGTTGGTGCTGAAATCAACGGAAAAACCTGCCTCTATATTTGAATCCTATCACGATGGCACTCTTATCTCGGGCGACTTTGTGTACTTGGAACGCCTTAGATTAGACAGAGCCGCAAGTACGAGAACAAAATCGGTTGCCAGGGCAGGAACATATGCCCGGGGGAAATGCCGGTACGAGGCGCCCATATCCGGGATTAAACGGCATCAGGGAGTTTTCGGTGATTTCCGACGGCACAGTCCCCTCAACGAACGGGGTCTAGTGAAAATTTACAATGCAGCACCATGTTGAAATATTTTTCGCGCATATGTCAGTTTGAAGGGGCTTTGCAGGGTGAAGTGGGTTTACGAACACCGAGGCTAAAGCTACTAAGAGGACGAGAACGAGGAGTAGAAGAGGAGTTGTGGTAGATGCACCAACTGGGTGTCTCGAAATACCCACCAACGTCATCCCCACACGTCGCTGTCACTGGCCCGGTTGATGTTGCACGAGACTTCTTCCCTTTGTGCTTTTAGTTCGAGTTTCGATCCCTGCGCCCGAGCTTGCACCTGCTTTTCCTCTACATGTACGGCTCCATCGCTTGAAGCAGAATACATTCCCCACACTATACACATGAGTACAGGCCCCGCAGGCCCACAATAAGAGGCCAGAAAACCCGTACAGCTGGCGAAAAACCCACACAGCTGGCGAAAAACCCACACAACAGACCAGAAAACCCACACAGCAGGTCCCAGGATCCCCACAGATGGAGAAAAGCCTTACATCTAGCAAGAAAACCCGTACAGCAGGCCCCTCGCCGCTCCTCAGGCCTTTTCCTCTCCAAAGCTTCCTTCCTGGTCCGACTTTGCGTCCAACACCTGCACGTCCAAATTGGACTTGGGCCCCGAATAGTACCGGTACGCGTACACCACGTAGTAGACCCAAGCAAGGAACCACACGCCCACGTTGATGACACAGGTATAGTTCATGGAGCTGGCGTCGACGGTCCGCGAGTCGGGAAAGATGCCCAACACGATAACGAAGGCGATCCACGCCACTGTGACGCAGTGCACTGCGTTGGTGAGGTATTTGCCGAGATAGAACGGGCCAGGCACAAACCGCTTTCTGCCCACGGGAAGAAGCACCATGAGAGTGGGCATGCCCCACGCAAGCACGTTGGAGGTGACGGCCAACGAGAACAACGCGCCGGAGCCGGCAGGCCCGATCAACGCAAGCAACCCGAGAAGAATCGACAAAGCACCGGCGAAGATGGTGGCCCGCACTGGCACCTTGATGCGTGGGTCGATTTTCTTCACGAAGTTGTGGAAGGGCAAGCCGTCGTCCCGAGCAAACGCCCACACCTGGCGGGACGCAGCCGTCACGATGGACACGCTCATCAAGTACTGGCCCACGGCGATGAGCGCCATGAACGCCACGGCCCACTTCTTGCCCATGGCGTCGTAGATGATCTGGGCCATGGGGTTGCCGGTTCTGCTGTCAAGCGTGGCGGCGGTATCACCGTTCTTGATGCACGCAGCGCACACAATGCACACCACCCACCCGAGGCCCCAGCATGCGCCGATACTGCCCAACATGCCGAAGGGAATGGCCCGCTGAGCATTCTTGGCCTCCTCGGAGCAGTGGATCACCGAGTCGAACGACCCGATGGTCCAGATGCACGGCATCCACGAGAGCACGAACGACCAGCCCTGGCCCCAGGTGCGAAAGTTCTCTAGCTTGCCGAAAATGTATGCCCCGTCGTTGAAGCCGTTGTGGGACGCGCCGATGGGCACGGCGATGATGAACAACACCACGAGAAACACGTTGACCACGATCGACACGCTCTGCAACACCGCCGAGTGCTTCGTGGTCAGACAGCACACTAGGACGTTGGTCACCACGCAGGCTGCGAACACCGCGTAGGTGCGGGCTGCAGTGATTTCGAAGTTGCCGTCCTGGCTGATGTACACAGCTGAGAGCACCTCGGTAGCGAAGCCGTAGGCAATGGAGCAGAAACCGCCACAGAGACCCACGGAGTTTGAGCACCCAATGACGAAACTGAGCGGCACCGCTATACGCGCAGGCGCGTAGTAGTTGGTGTAGTAGTACAAGCCTCCGCTGGTGGGAATGGCCGAGCCTAGCACCGTGAGCGACAAGCCGATACAGAAGGTGAAAAATCCGGCGACAAGCCACCCCCACACGAGACCGGACGCGCCGGAGGCCAAGCCGATGTTGATCACCGACGACACACTGGGCAAGAGGCCCATGATGCTGAAGGCGATGCCGAACACCTGGAGGGTCGAGTAATGTCTGTTCAATTCCTGCTTGTATCCAATCTGGGCCAATAACTCTTCGTCGCCCAAGTTCTGGTCGGGGTGGAGACTTCTGATCTCAGACCGCGCCGAAAGCACGTTTCGGAGGTGGTTCCCTGGACGGGACGTGGCGGATCTCAAGGCTTCCATGATGATGGAGAGCCAAGCTCCGGAAATCGTGGTATTTATATAATTAGCTGTGATGTAAATCGGACTACGGATATTTTGACAGAAAGTACAGGAGAGAAGAGGAAAATAAGAGCAGCGATTAGGTCCCTGGAACTGGTCGTTACTCGCGCAGGGTCCGCATCTACTGGCCGTTTTCAGGGTCCGGCTCTACTTTCTAGTGGCCATCTGTCTCAATCCCAGTAGTCTCGGGGAGTCTCCTCTTTCTTGCCATGTACCGAGTAGCCTTAATGCTATCTATTCTTGGTTTGATTGCATTCCGCCTTATCTTTTCTTCCGCTATCGAGCAAGCACATGCAGTGCTCACAACTGTGGCTCAAGTGGGGTCTCCGTCGAGCCAAAGTGGATATTCTGTGGAAGCTCAGGATTCGAATTGCGAAAATGCACCATGCACCATCACGTCAGTTTGGAGGCTTTGTTGGCGAGCGTTCCCCATTGGGGTCCTATACTTCTATAAGCTAGTTCCTGCCACCGTTCCTCGTAGAAGCCTTTGGAGATCAACTGGTACATTAGTGCAGGGTGTACCTGACAGGAAGGGCTCGGAATCGCAAAAAGTTTATCTCCGGTTTCGCTTTCGGAGAAGGCTTACTCTGGCGGTTTAGAATGACCATTGCTCCCCCACGTCCGGATACCTACAATAGATGGATATGCAAGAAGTCTTACCCTATACCACGGCCGATCTTAATATTATGTCTGAAGCCATAGCTCGCCATCTTTTTCGTGGCAATTCCCCACAGTAATTGGTCGCTATTGTGGTGATGCGGAAACTAGTATTCCGTCATTTTTGCACTATTGTCGAACATCCAAGTGTCACCAGCGAAAGCGAAACTTTTTTCCAAATGTGTCACCAAAGCGAAAGAGTTTTGCCAAATGTGTCACGAAATAAATTCCCAACATAGGGCTCAATTCAGACAGCTCTTTATGAATAAGCACATGTTGAGTTGGGCAATTAAGTGTGTTCATTAGTTGCTTGGATTCTTGGTCAACATGCTCAGCGTGCAAGCTGATCTCTACTTCAGCATTATTGTGTAGATGCATCTATTAGAGCTTATTTTAAATTATGTGTATGATGCTACAATTCTATTAAATGGATCCTTATTGATCTCAGACATAATACCCATTGATCTCATCCTGAATACTTTCACTCAAGACCTTTAGTGACTTCGCCAACCCAGGATCGACATTCAAAGATTTCAAATGGCACAAATAATTCAATGCAGACGTGTTCTGCTGAATCTTGCTTTGCATAGTCGCCAAGATCTGACTGGATAATTGCTTAATTCCTGCAGGGGCGCTTGGCTTCTCCATGAACAAATCGTCTTCGAGCATGTCCTCATCTTCTTTTACTTGAATATCAAGATTGGACTCCTCTGGTTGGTCTATATTGAAGATACTCGCATAATGCAGTTCTAGTGTCAATTTGAAAGAATCATTATCATACTGCTTGTCTCCTACCAGGTCTTTTCTGTGCCCGGGGAAAGACCTGGATGATACTATCTTTCTCAAATACTTCTTATCATTCACAGATTTCACGGTGTTGAGTACGGTCATGAATGACCCCAAATTGATCACAAGACGCAAATGGTCACTGCTAGACTTTTGATACCTGTAGATCTGATCAACAAGATAGTCTATTAAATGACTGTGATCATTTCCATAGAACAAAAAGCGATGCATAAAAGCTAATTCCGACAAATCGGCGTCTGATTTTGGGGACTCGGGTTTCACTAAACTGCTGAAATATTTGCTAGTTCCAACGTTGATATCAAATTCATGTCCAACATGCACTGAGTGCTCAACATAGTTTGCATCCACCAGTTTGTTAACCACCTTAATAATTTGGCTGACGTTTCTCGAGCTTTTCCAGTCCTTTAACTTTTTGAGTGTTTGGATGATATTGCTTCCACAGATGTTGAGAACAATTTTAAAAATGATTATGGGTATTTCTTGAGAAGTCTGCTTGTCGCCATATTCCCCAAGGAGATCTTCGTCAGCGTCAGGTAATTCATCACCAAAATTGGATTTCATGATAGCAAACAACGCATTGAGGTAGACATTATCACTTGCATACTTTTGAACCAGAATTTTATTCAAAATCCAATTGATAATGTTCAATGTACAAGGAACCAAAAATACTTGAGACAAGTAGTCAATTCCATTTGTCAAGATAGCAAAGTCAATCACCTTCCCTTTGGTAGCGATAATTGATTGCTGATAAATCAAAGGAATTAATTTGTAAATCTGTTTGATATTAATTGACTTTATTAAATCATCAGACAAGCCATCATTGGAATCATCAAATAATGCATTAATCCAATCATTCATTAAGGTATTGAAGTTTGAAATTACCAATGAATCCTCAGTTTCATCATTTGTTATCGGATTATTTGTCAAGTTGTCCCCAAGTCTATAGTAAAATTCATTCAAGTAGTTTAATGTGAATGAGTTCTTCACACAAATTTGGGAAAAGTCTATTCTAAAAATTTCAACTAGGAATTCGACTCCCAATAGCACGACTCCAAAATAAGAGTAAATGTCTTGGAATCTTTCATCGTCATCGTCTTCTAATTTGAAAGAATCCTTATCAGCATAGTCGATCAAAGTTTTCAATATGTTAACAGGGTTTGAATTGAAGGCAATAATGTTAACAAATTTGACATTACTGAGCATCGCAAGCAATATACGATTCAACTTTTCTTGATCCTGAATATTTATAAGATCTTCCACGATTGTTTTTATTATTTTACTCAACTCTGCTTGTTTGGCATATGAGTATTCCACTAGACTTGGTAAGCTAGCGATGTAGTCTATCAATCCAGATTCTTCTAATGATGTAAACTCAGTGTTGACGTTTAAGAGCTTTTCATTAAATGACAGCTGTAGTTTTAAATCTGAACTGAACTGAGCATGCTCGTGCTGTAATGTTTGCTGGACGATTTTAAAATCCAGTGGGAAGAACTTTTGAAAAGCGGAAGGAGCCAATATCTTGTTGAAAATGAATGACTTAATTAGAGATTGTCTCAAATCATATACTTTGGTGGATCCAATATTGATAGATGAAATAGTTGAAACGACATTCTCAGGTAACATCAGAAATGCGATTTCAATAGCCTTCTCGACGGGCTCTTCGGTGGAATATTTTAAACTTGACAAGATAATTGGCACTCGAGAGATGATGAAGTTTTTCCAGTTAAATAAAACATAACTTGGATCTTTCCTGATTATTGAGAAAGAGAAGCCTTTAAATACTGCTTGCATTAACTGGATGGCTGTCAGATATGGGCTTTTGCTAATTGGGGACCCCGAGGAGTCATTTTCGGAGCAAAAATTATTAATGAAATTAGTCAATAACGCATCATTATCTTCAAATTTGAACTCTTTCATAATCTTTGTAAACCATAAAAACAGTTTCATTTCTTGATAGCCTGCCAAATATCCAGGGGCCATATGCGAAGGAGCCAAACTTTTATACGAGACAGTAACTGGTTGGTTCGAAATTAGATCAGCTGAATCCATTACTGAAGAATCTGAAGACTTGTGGGTAAAGGCATTTTCGTCCACAACAATCTTGTTGAGTCTTTCTTTATTGAGATATGGGCTGCTCTTTTTGTACAAATAGTGTAGCAAGCGGTCATAGTTCAACTTTTTCAAACTTTTCAACAAGCGAACTATGAAATCTTCTAGGGAACTGTCCTTTGAGTGAAAAGCTCCAATCAAATCGCCCCAAAACATCACTATATGGTATGCCAACTTTTGGTCTTCCTTGCTACTGTTGTCATTCAAGCCGGTGAAAATTGCTATAGTGTATTCCTTGAGTTGTGTGCCAACTAATGATGCCACGATTTCCGTATCAACGCTGCCAGCTTCATTGCCTAGGGTGTGTTCCAAACGCTTGAGATAGGCAGTTTGGCTAATGGGGTCGAGCGAAGGCAAGCATTTCCAGAACTTGACTAGCTGTTCAGTTGAGCTCAACGCAAGATGGATCACTAGGTTTATACGAACAGAGTCGTTCTCTTTCTTGTTCAATATGGAGGAGCCATCCTTGTTGAGTGTCAAAAGATGGGTGGTATACTCAGCATTGGAGACGGGATTCCGAGATTCTAGTTGACCTATGAGTGAGTTGAATGATTTTGTAGGTATACGATATGAAACGGACTTTTTCACTGTCTTTTGTAGTGTTTCCGACATGGAGAAAATGGTGGTTGAGTTGAAGGTGATTTTGGAATTGAAGATTAAGTGCGACCTAACCAAGTAGTTCAATTCACCAGATGTAGAGCAAGAATTACGAGAAAGAAAACGCAGAAAAAAAGAACAAAGTCACAATTGGTGATTTCAAATAGTGAAATCGTCCCAAATATGGAAAATATTGTTCTGATATCTCTCAGACCCTTCAAGTACTTGAGGATGTCTAATTCGTCTTTTCTAGTGAGTAAGCAAGACACACCTTTCTGGCTTGTTCAATAAGCATAAAGCATGGTAAAATCTGCCTATAGGCTCCCAATAATAGCCAATTTCAAATCTACGCACTTCTTTTTATCCATATATTTATAAACTACATGTATTCATACTATTATATACTTGCTTGCACTTATTTATTAGACCGAACCCAGCAATAACTTCATAAAACAAACTATCCAAACAATAAATCAATAAAATATGCACTAAATCTAATTAAATTACCACAAGCTGGAGCCACCGAATCCTGAGAAAATGTGTGTATTATTAGCCGAAGACCCTAATCCAGTGGAAGCTGATGAAAGTGAATTGTTGTTCAGGCCCCAAATGGAGCCAGAGGTGTTATTCGTGGTGTTGGAAGGCAACACCGAAGAAAGTAATGACGGGGTGTTTGAGAGTCCCTTGGAAAGAGAGCCTGGAGCGCCGTTTCCGCTTGAAGGACCGCTTAAAGGAGAGCTGTTGGTGTCCAAAAAGAGGTTTGGGGGAGAGCTCTTGCTTGAGGAGCTTGTAGGAGGAAGCATGATAGGTGAGTACATGAGGTTGCTTGAATCAGAGCTAATTGAATCGAATAGCTTGAAATTAAGCGGACCTGTCTGCTTCTGCAGGTTGCTTCCCGAGGAGGGGTTAATTTTGGGCGACAGAAGCGATTGGGTACTGTCATTAAACATGAGGTAGTTGGACTTGAAGTCAATGGGACTGTTCATGGACGCGGGGTTGATGGAGGTTGAAGTGGTGGGAGGACGCGATTCTGATATTATGGAAGACGAAGCCGACAAGTCCGAGCCATCCTGAGTGGAGAACACCTGGGGCTTCTTTTGGTAGAGTGACGTCTGCAGTTTCTGTTGCTGTATCTGCTGGAGCGGCTGCTGGTATGGGCTGGTATTGTACATGTTTACCGGCTTCTGGCTCTGCTGGTACTGCGACGTCAGTTTCGAGATATGCTGTTGGAGAAGATAGTTCTGTTGTTGCTGCTGGTGGACAGCGGCGGCCGCGGCCACTGCAGCTAATGTGTACTTGTTCAGCTGGCCATGGTGGACAGAGGACGCGTTTCCCGAGTTCTGGTAGTAGTTGCCCGTGTATCTTTGGTAGTACTGGGCTTGGGATGCAGAGGGGCCGTGGGCCGACTTGCCCACCGAAGCAAGCGCCTGTTCGATGTGTTCTAACTGGCTAGCGAACGGGACCAGGTTCAACGTTCTCTTTTCGTAGCGGATCTCTGCTTGATTCACTGGAGCGTCTGGTGACATGATGGGAATGCGATCAACGGGAGAGGACACAGGAGCCAGGAGGACGTGGCGCAAGGAGTATAAGAACGGGGATGCACAGATCAGGCTTCCGGAACCGAGGAACGTCCGATTTCTCCAGAAAAGACCAAGTCGACGGACTAGCTCAGAAAGAAGTGTCTCGGTGTAGACTAAGCTGGCGGGAAGTCAACGAGAGGAAGACACTCGACAAACTACTGACAGACACGACAGGAACGAGGTCGTGTAGTGGAAGGGGCCGGGTGCTGGGAGGTGGAACTGGCACGACTGGAGACTCAGAAGATCGGGGCTCGGCGGCGGCGGAGGAAGGTGGAGTTGGTGGGAAGTTGTAGGGAAGTTTACTTAGGAAGGAAGCGACGTCGACGCGGCACGTGACGCTGAAATGATGGGGTGGTTCTGGGAGGCGATGGATATGGAACAGGAGATGAAGTGGGGCTGGAGACGCGTAGGCGAACAGGGGGTGTGTGTTCTGAGAGGTATGGGACTATTTAGGTCTATTTTTTGGTGTTTTTTCGGTTCTTCTGTGGTGGGTATTTCGCCGTTATTTTGTCGTTTTTTTGCATTCTTCGCCAAAGTGAGATCAAATACCCAAAAAAGACCTGGATACCATAACTCCGAGTCTGTTTCTACGACCGACACGCGAGCCCACACCTTTCCGAGAATTACCCGAGGCACATCAACAGCATCGCCTTCGTCGTCTACGCACCGCCACTGTCACAAGTGAACTAGTTAGTCCAAGTCGATTATTCGACTATTGTAAATAGTTCGAATTATAAATAGTAAATCGACAATAGTGAACTGTCTAAAGCGGTAAGTTCACACATTTTCGTGGAGGTTGGTGCGGCACCGTTAACGGCCAGTTGGGAATCTGAGAGGGAAAATGCCATACAAATCTACAGTTCCTGTGTAGTAACCAAAGCTAGTTGATTCACGTCTCGTGATCTATTGCAAAATTAAATATCTTATCGTACATAGTCATTTCCACTAGGATTGCTGCTGGGAGTTGAGTTGCCAGTCAGGAATGCCCGGCTTGTTGTTTCCCGCATTCAACTGCCACGAGGGAACGCCGACCTTCTCGATGTTCTTCTGAACAGTTTGCTGGTTGAACCCAACGTTGGCAGCGTCTTCGGCCTTGGGCTCTGGGTCCTCTTTGGCCTCTTCAGCTTGCTTGTGCTTCAACTGCCATGCGGGAATGCCCGCAGCAGTCACTTCGCCAACAGTGCTAGCGGAAGTGATGTCGCGTGGCTTGGTCTCGGCTTCGACATTCAGGGCAACACTGGTAGGCTCAGGCTTGGCCTCGGTCTTAGGCTCTGGTTTGGTCTCAGTCTTGGTCTCAGGCTTGGTCTCAGGCTTGGTTTCAGTGCTGGTCTCAGTCTTTGCCTTCGCACGCTTGAGGATTTCGGAAGCTGATGGAATCGATGACACAGGGGCCAATTTTCTCTCAGAGGCAGTGGCCAGGGGTCCGTTGGTTCTGTTCTTCAACAACAGCTTCAACGACTGCAACTCCTCGTTGATCTCAACCAACTCGTCACGAATGTTGTCCTTGGTAAGAGCCATGTTCTTTTCCACGCTGTTGCTCAAGTTGTCAATCTCGAGCTTCATCAAGCGCAAGTCGTCGTCAAACTTGAGCTTGTCCTTGTTGAACTTGCTCAAGAAGTCGTTGACGTTGTCGATGACCACGTCGATTTCCTTGAGCCTGGCCTCGTTAGCCTCCTTGATCTCGGCCTGGTCTGCGCTCAACTGCTCCAAGATCTTGTCGATCTTGATGAACTCCTCGCCTATCTTTTCCTTGTCTTGCTCGATGGACGTCTGAGTTGGGGGAATTATGCTGGGAACCAAGTACTTACTCACCACTTGGTAGATACCATAGGTGACTCCAGCGGTGGCGGTGGCCATGATGAAATAGTCCTTCCACGAGCGTTCGGGCAATTGTGGTGCATTGTAGTAGTCTATGGGAAGTGCTGGAGGGGCAGACACTGAAGAAGATGCCGATGATGTGGAGGGGGACGCCACCGAGGAGGTGGAAGACCCCGACCCATCATTTCTGGCTTGCTTCAATGCCTCTTCTATTTCCGCCTGGCCCAAGCCCTTAGACTCCAAAAACTCGATCTTCTTGGTAAGTGGCAGACCCGCTACTGCCGGGTCATTGAGAAATGCCACGGCACTCTTGATGAGTTCGTCGTTCATGGTGAAGAAGCAAAGTGCACATGGAACATAATTATATATATACGGTGGAAGTGAGAGAGAGGTCGTGCACCCTCCAATAATGGGAGGAAGCCCGAGGGGGCAAATGGGTCAAATGAGGGTATTTCTGGCAGGAAAAAGGGGAGGAGGATGCGGGAATGTAGACAAAGAACCTTAGCTGGTTTTTAGAGAAGTCACGAAGCTGTAGGTGCCAGTTTTCAGGCGGTGAAGGAGCCCTAGTTGGAGAGCGATTTGTGGGGAAGTCACGTGACGAACCACGACCGAGGATCACCAATTTATCCCGATAGTTCGCTTACATAAGCACGCTTCTTGTCGATCTATTACCGCATACTATGTACATGCTAGCTGTGGAGCACCTTCTGGGCCACGGTGCTCCGCAACAACTCCTCATACAAGCACCAACTGATGCCTGCACTGAGGCCCTTGCGGCTCAACCGCAACGACAAGCCCCTGAAGAGGTTGAGGAAGCCGCCCTGCTCCCGAAGCAAGACCCGGGTGGTGTCCACGATGGATGCATGATTGGTCAACTGAAGCCGGGTCTTGATGGCGTCGAAGGGCGCGGTGATGGTGGTCGAGACCACGGCGGCCAACACCGCGGCCGACGAGTTGACCACGGTGGAGTTGTAGTCGCGGAAGCCCGCGGGCACCACCACCGGTGCCACGTAGGGCATCATGTCGTTCTTGAACACCTCGTAGAAGAGCACATAGAGGCCTGCATAGGGACAGTCCCGGGCCAAGGTGGCGACTGAGCCTTTGAAGAAGTTGCGGACCGACCGTGTGGCGGGCCCGTTCAACGAGTCCTTGCCGAGGTACACCCCCTCGATGCCCTCGTACATGGAGTTGTAGTTGTACATGTTGGACTCGAAGCGCGTTTTGATCACGGTGACGGGCATGGTGATGAGGCCAACCACCGCCCGCACCACGAAGCCGGTGGCCAAGTTCTCCCACGGGGTCAACTTGGGGAGCACCGACGTGGACGACCGCGTGTCCTGGTCGACCTTGGCCTCGGCTAACTTGCTTCGGGACTTGGAGAGGATCGTGAGGTAGAGCCCGGCGCCCACCGACGTGCGCAACGTCGATGGCAACGCGCCACGCCAGAGGTCCTTGACTTGGGTGAGCTTCTTGAGCTCCTTGGCAATGGACGTGCGGATCTGTACCCCGGACACTGTCTGCTGCTGCTGGAGCCGGGTCTTGAGGAGGTCGAACGGCTGCAACATCACTGCCGACACCAAGCCCGCAGCGCCACCGGCCAAAAGGTGCACCTGGGTGCTGGGAGACTGCGGAGACGGGGCCGGTGCCGTGGTGGCAGGAGGTGGAACCACACTCAGCGTGCCATTGACCATCTGGGTCGACTCATTGTTGGACATTACGGGCAACAGCCATGAGCTTGGAAAGAAAGTGATGTGAAAACTAACTTTGGTCCAGTGCGACCTGAGTGCAGTAATAGAAGAGACAGGACAAAGTGGGTAAGTACAGAAGTAGGGTATGCTGGATGCTGGGTGGCAGCGACACGAACGACATGAACGGACGTGATGAAAGAAGCAGCATGGCGACCCTCCGTGATTAGAATTCAGAACGTTTAACTCCAATAGGTATTTCACATTTTCAGAAATGTAGTGCCATTTTTGCCATACTTCTATACCGCATTATATTCCTAACACCAGTGTTCCATGTATCTGGAGCACGGGTAGTGCCATGTCACTCAGGCAAACCAGCGCAACATAGGGGTAGCAATTTGGGAGCAGCGGAGCACGCGATCGTGATGGCTTGGGCCTATTGTTGCGGACACCAGGCAGGTAGGGGGATCACATGTGGGAGCAACAGTCCAGGGCACAATAGTGCCTGGGTGCACCAAAACAGAATTCTACCCAATTGGTGAAATGAACGATGCTTTTTCCGTGGCGGAGGCGAATGTGTCAAAAGTCGAGCCGTTGGCCAGGCACCAAGAAATCTGCTGGCTATTGATCCGCCCGAATGGGCAGGATAAATAGAACACAGACCAGGCACCATCGTGTTATATACACTGGTCCCAAATTCAGGAAAGATACAAGGAACGTCACGATAATTATCCAGACCGTCTAGATTATTCGGGATAGGCTTTACATAGAATTTATCGTCTAGGTCATTCCGGCACTCTCTGCTACATTATCAAACGCGATAATCGTCTGGTTTTAATTTATGCTATGTAGACCATTGGTACCTTTGTTTACCTCCAAAGTCTTGGACAATAGAGTGCAGATCAATTTCAGGGTCTAACCTTCTACTTGGCCCATACCATGGATTGCAAGAACTGGTCCAGAGCTCCTGTAATTACCAACTCCGGGTTGATAGTGTCCAACTGGCTGTCTACTTTTTGATGAGCGTCCCACAACGCAATACTGGCCACAGCCAAAAATGCATGGAAAGGATCGGGGTTGGCATTGGGCTCCTTGGAAAAGCCTCCCACCATGGTATTCTGGGACTTCGTCAACAAGTATTCCCGAGCACTGGCAAAATCCACCAAATCCAAGTACTGGTCGTCCATCACCGCCAAACTGCCGGTACACCACCACGAGTAGCAAGTATCACCGAATTTGTTCTCTCTGCCGTTAAAACTGCCAGTGTCCGTATCCGGCCGATAGTACATGTAGGGCTCGTGGTAGAGCTCTGCCGGAAACAGGACGTGACGGTGGATGAGCCAGTCGCGGGTGGACGCGAAGGCGGAGCTTCCGACGCCCACGCCCAATAGTTTCAACGCTGCCAACCCGCAAAACGTGAAGCCCAAGTGGCCCTCGTCCATAATGTTGGACGAGAATGCGCCATTGTAGGCGACTCGCGCCTCGATGAAGCGGCGCAACGCGTCAACATCGATGTCATGGGCCCTTTCCGCCTCGGGGAGCTCGTGGAACTTGAGTATGGTGCGAATACACACCGCGATGTAGCACAACCGGAGGTCGGTTTCGCCAAATTGGCGTCCTTCCGGGGTCAAAGTGGGCACAAATGAGCCCCTGTTAGGCCCGTCGGCTACCTGACACGCCAGAACAAATTTCATGATGCTGTGGCGGTCCAACTGCTGGGAGTAGTCCGAGTGCAATGCAAGAAGCGACGCCAAACCGAAGTAGGTGGCTGAGAGACTGGCCAAATCGTAGTCACCCGAGGCCAGGAACGATTGGGTGGCCCGGAACGCGGTGTATCCGTTGCGCTTGACGAGGTAGTGCTTGTAGATCTGGGAAGCGTGGGCGAGTTGTTCTGGAGCAGAGAAGTCGAGGCGACGGAGGAGGCCCAATCCGTGGAGGCAGAAGTAGACCAACGCGAGCTTGTTGGAGTCTTCCGCCTGGGCGGCTGCAGGCAATGCCTGGAGGCACCTGTTGAAGAACTTGCCGTGCTTTTCGAGGGCCAACGACATGGGGAGCAGGTAGTTGGAGGAGGAGGAGGAAGTGAAGGTATAGGAGATCCACACGTGATGTCAGTCACGTGATCACAACAACGTGATTCCAGGTGGCTGTGTGGTCCGGCCCACGCTCCAGTGCTTCGAACAACAGAGCCTCGTTGGCCTGCGCCTTGCACTCCACCCCAAGCACAGCATTGCCCGGTTGCCCCTTTGCTTGCCCCTCTCGTCTGGTGTCAGCGCCTTGGCCGTGACCCCGAGGTCCTCGCTCATGCACCTGCCCCTGACGCACCTGCCTGTCAAAGGTGCAGGCACCACACCTCCCCCACGTCACGGCTGCAAATTGGAAAGTGGAAGTTGGATTGCTCCGCGACCGGTGACATCAGCAACGCTAGGCCCCCACCTCCTCCCAACTGGGCTGTCACGATTGCGGTCGTCCTTTGCATGCATTTGGAGACTGCGTTGTGGCATTGTGAGCAACGTTCGCAATCGCCGTGGTGTCAGGGTACAGCCACTTTCGGTTGAACCCCAACCCCCGGATTGTGTGGTGGATTGTGCCTGCCTATGACGCCAGAAGTGATCTAGACACTAATTATAGTTTCAGTATGAGCAAGTGAGCCTGCATTGTTGCAAGCAATGTGGCTATACAGGTTATGATGTGTTTGGGCAGAACGATGTTACCCACCGTGCCTGTGATACCCTGGCGTGGCCCACCACACCGGGTATAAATAGCAGATGGACACCCCAAGGTTTGCTTCTTCACTCGTCCCAGATTCCTCTTCGACTAGACACACACACACATACTCCACACATCCTATCAATATGAAGTTCTCCACTGTGGCCTTGATCGCCTCTGCCTCCACCCTCGTCAGTGCCCAACAAGGCAACAAGATTGCCGACATCATCTACAAGAGAGCCGGCGAAGACTCTGCTGAGAGCAGTCCCTCGGGCGTGGCCCAACAACTCGGCTCTGGCGCTGCCTCCGTCGGCGCTGCCATCACCAGCGGTGCTGGAACCGGCGCTTCTGCTGTCACTTCCGCTGGCGGAGCTGCTGCCTCCAGAGCCACCTCTGCTGGAGGAGCCGGTGCTAGTGGAGCTGGCTCCGCTGCCTCTGGTGCCTCTTCTGCTGCCGTGTCTGGTGCCTCCGGCGCCTCCTCTGGTGCTTCTGGTGCCAGTGCCTCCGGTAGCTCTGGAGCTTCCGCTTCTGGTGCCTCTGGCGCTTCTAGAGCCAGTGGCTCCGGCTCCGCCGGCGGTGCTTCTCGTTCCGCTGGTGGCTCTTCTGCCTCTGGTTCCGCTGGTGGCTCCTCTGCCTCTAGATCTGCCGGTGGCAGTGGCTCCTCCAGATCCGGTAGCAGTGGTGCCTCTGGATCCGCCTCCCACTCTGGCTCTGCTGGTGGTTCCTCTGCCTCTGGCTCCAAGTCCGGTAACGTCGCTGGTCCACAACAAGCCGGCTACGGAATGGCCGCTGTTGCAGCCATTGCTGGTGCCTTCTTGATCTAAACTTTATAGTCCAGATCTAAAAGTTTTTTAATCGGATTGCGTTTCCAGGTAATTAATTACAATGTAATGATCAATACTCTTCTATATTGCTGTAGTTGACTTCAACAATAGGTCTAAATTCACATCGATAGACTCAATGCGAGAATTGCGGTTCTGGTTTATGAAAGTTAGGATGACAGGAAGTTGGGTCTCCGTTCGCGTCGAAAGAACCGTAGAATGACAAAAGAACTTAGTTTGTTCCTTCAACTTTCTCACGAATGGATCTTCCTTCTTGTGTAGTTGGTCAATATTGACCGTAACTCCGTCAAACCAGGGTCTGGCTACTTGATTTAATGCTACCAGTGAATGTGAAGTATGGGTGCAGTGCTCTTGCTCCGACAATAAACCCTGAAATTGGAAGCAAACGTCGGCCAACTCGATATTGAGACCACTCCCTATCAATTTAGTGAATGATTCCTTTAAAGTCCAAAGATGATTGAACACAAAATAGCGCCTGCTGGCGTCTATTTGCATCAATTGCGCATACTCCTGAGCGTGGAACATGGGTGAAAATTGCTTCATGAATTCCGTGTCTGAAACGCTAGACTGCGTCGAGTGTGATAGGTCCACACCAATAGGGGTATTTGAGTCTGAGAATTCCACTACTATGCATAGCAACTTGTTTGAAGTGCTGGAATTGAATTGAAGATTCGCCCCATTGATGGATACCTGTGGCTTTCCATACTTGGTGTACTCGAAGGAGATAGGACTCCAGGGATTTACACTCTTCTCATTTGATATAATGTGATTAAGTACAGCACGAGTGAAGAGGATGTTGAGTAACGTTTTAATGCGGTGATCCAAGTCTTTCACCGCCAATACCTTTAGTTGTTCACGAGGGTCATTGAGCAATCTCAACACTTCTTCAAAGTTGAAATCGTCCTTTAGCGTTTGAGAGATGTCAGTAATGTCACAGGTGAACACTAGGACTGTGTTTCTCCTAGAGCTGAAGTTCAAATCCATGAACTACTGACCGAATGATGGATATATGGTACGTTCACTACAACACTTTCGTTGGTCTACAAAGTAAGTCTGGAAAATCATAATAGGTCGTGCATTTACCGCAAGTACTTTCTACAGGCCAGTCTATGGCATATGTTCTAGATGGATGGAGTTCCGGCCCTAATAGTAGCCTAGCGACTTCTTGACAGTGTAAGGGTTTTTGAGAGAGTCGTCGTACACCTCAGAAATAATCTTTTTAATGGCTTCAACGCTTTCTTCACTTTGCTGGTAGTGGAACGCGATACGAGCAGGAGAGGCCTTGACATTGTACTTCTTGGCCAACTCGTTGAACAATTCGGGATTCATCTTGCTTTTGGCAAAGTCGATGAAGACAAAGTTGGTTTCAACAGGATGGAGCAAAGCAATGTTGTTCAGTTCGCACCAACGGCCGAGTTCCAGGGCTCTTTCATGGGTCTTGGCTAGCTGGGGGTAGGTCTCGTCAATGGCGACAATGGCCATGGCACACAACAAGCCACTCTGTCTGATACCTCCACCGTTCTGCTTTTTGAAGTGGTTGGCCTTGGCCACGAATTTCTTGGTTCCGACCAACACCGAGCCAATGGGCGCACCAATGGTCTTGGAAAGACAGAGCGACACACTGTCGAAGTACGAGCAGTACTCCTTGATGGAAATGGAGGTGGCCACGGCGGCGTTCCACAAACGGGCGCCATCAAGGTGCAACTTAACGTCGTTCTCGCGGCAGAACTGCGATATCTTCTTGATCTCTTCCACTGGGAACACCATGCCGTGGAGAGTGTTCTCCAACGAGATGACCTTGGTGGGGGCCGCATGGATTTCTCCGTCATCTGGCACGAAGTTGGGGAGGATGTCGTCCTCCAAGGTGAGATGGCGGCCGTTCTTGGGGATGATGGGCAGAACCATGGCCTGGGAGAGCGTGGCCAAACCTCCGGCCTCATTGCTATAGACATGGGCCCGATAGTCACAGAGAACCGAGTGCGGAGGCTGGAACAAGTTGGTCCGAAGAGCTATCTGGTTCGAAAGCGTTCCACTCACGCAATAGAGGCCGGCCTCCTTGCCGGCCAAGGCGGCGACCTTGGCCTCGAGGGCCTCGGTGACCGAGTCCTCGTTGTAGACTGCATCACCCAAAGAGGCGGCCGAAAGGGCCTGGACCATGGCCGCGGTGGGCGTGGTGAAGGTGTCGCTTCTGAACTCGTTGTGGGCGGGGCTCCGGGCCTCGTAGATGTGGAGATCCATGGCGAAAAGACAGGAAGGGAAGAGAAGGAAGAAGAAGAAGATGAATAATTGAAAGCGACATTTTAGTGGAAAACCTGATCTGGGGTTACCGCGGGGGCAGGCGCGGGGGCAGCCACGGCCGCGGGGCACTGGCGGCTCTGGCGCCGGCGTTCATGCACACCCAGTCCCCATCGGGACAATAGCGCGCTAGCCAGTATGCACAGATGATCCGCCGATAGCGAGTGAAGTGTCATAGTGAAAAGGACCCTGGAAGCCGCTTCTGAAGCGGGAAAAACGACCGCCCCATTACCCTGCAACGTTGCGTGCACATTCCTGGTTCAAATTCGTCGTAAGCGCCCTGAAGCCCGTATTTACTGCCCCCCTCTGTACCCCGATAAATTGCGTTTTCTCGGGCCCTCTTCTTATCGTTGCCTGCAGGAACCACCACCAGTGGGCCATCTTGGCGGCTCCACCTGTTTTGGAAAGGATCCACGGCAGTATATAAAGGCAGCCATTTCCCCAAAGTCCTCTGTTATCTTCTCCTCTACTATCCTCCTTTCTTCCCCCACCCCAATTGATCCCCACAATGTCACTTCCCTTGGAATACGAAGTCACCTTGCCCGACGGCAAGAAGTACATGCAGCCTTCGGGGTTGTTCATCAACAACCAGTTCGTCAAGTCCCAGTCCGGCAAGACCTTGGACTCCATTAACCCTGGCACCGGCGAAGTGAACGGATCTGTATACGCTGCCGAAAAGGCGGACGTGGACATCGCCGTCAAGGCCGCCAGAGCTGCGTTCCCAGCTTGGAGGAAAATGGACGCCATGAAGAAGGGCGCCCTCTTGAACGCCTTGGCCGACGCCATGGAGAAGGAGGTCGACTTGTTCGCCTCCCTCGAGGCCTGGGACTCCGGAAAGGTCAGAGACAACAACGCGCACGGCGACATCGTCGAGTCCATCGAGGTGTTCAGATACTACGCCGGATGGGCCGACAAGATCCACGGCAGAACCATCCAGACCAGCCCCAAGAAGTTGGCCTACACCATCCACGAGCCATACGGAGTCTGTGGCCAGATTATCCCTTGGAACTACCCCATTGAGATGGCCGTCTGGAAATTGGGCCCAGCCTTGGCCGCCGGCAATGTCGTCGTTCTCAAGACCTCCGAGGTCACCCCATTGTCCTTGTTGTACCTCGCCAAGAAGGTCCAGGAGGTCGGTTTCCCACCTGGTGTGGTCAACATCATCTCTGGCTATGGTCCTACTGCTGGTCAAGCCTTGGCTGAACACATGGATGTCGACAAGATTGCATTCACCGGCTCGACCGCCACTGGAAGACACATCCAAAAGGCCGCCACCTCCAATTTGAAGGCTGTGACCTTGGAATGTGGTGGTAAGTCGCCATTGATTGTCAGAGCCGACGCCGACTTGGACCAGGCTGCGAAATGGGCTGCCATCGGTATCATGTTCAACAACGGTCAAGTCTGTACCTCCACATCCAGAATCTACGCCCACGCTGACATTTACGAAGAATTCCTCGAGAAGTTCTCCAAGGAAGTCAAGGAAAACTACACTCAAGGCCACGTTTTCGACTCGAATGCCATCGTTGGTCCACAAGTTTCCAAGGAACATTTCAACAAGATCATGTCCTACATCGAGCACGGAAAGAGAGAGGGCGCTAGAGTGGTTTTGGGAGGAGAGAAGAACCACGAAGGTGACATGCATAAGGGATTTTTCATCAAGCCTACCATCTTTGCTGATGTCAATCAAGACATGAAGATTGTTAGAGAAGAAATCTTCGGCCCAGTCGTTGCTGTTGGCAAGTTCAACACCGACGAAGAAGCTATTGCCTGCGCCAACGACAGTGAATACGGTTTGGGTGCTGCCATTTTCACTAAAGACATCGCTGTGGCCCACAACTTGGCTCTGGACATCCAAGCTGGTATGGTGTGGATCAACTCTTCCAACGACTCCGACATCCACGTTCCATTCGGAGGTGTCAAGTCCAGTGGTATTGGTAGAGAATTGGGTGAGTACGGTTTGACCAACTACACTCAAGTTAAGGCAGTTCACATCAACTTGGGAAACAAGCTCTAATGATATATAGTTTATGAACGGTCCGAGATATGAGTGATGTAAAGGGAAACTTCTAGTTCCTGGAATGTAGGTGATACTGAGTTACTAATTATCATTAGGAAGATGAAATTTAATACAATAGGAAGGGAATGAATAGGAGTGAGATGAAGAAACAGCAAGGTAGAAATTAGCCTCGAGCTGCTGGAGATACGGAGAAATGATTAAGGGGCTTGACGCCATGTAATCACCACAAATGAGTCCAAACAAATAGTATCATCTTACCAAAAGAACCAAGTTTGGGAAAATTCCGTACTCATTAGGTAAAGACTCGAGAACCATCATATTACCCCACGAAGAAAATCGGCACCAAAGGAATACACAGAGAATAAGGCCACAGGAAGAACATAACCATACAAGCTACACCTAATACCTCCGAAGGATAGAACCACATTCCTCATACTTGCATGTCATTTCCTCACATCTACAGCCAATGTGCTAATACCAAGACTTTCGAACCAAAGATACGGCCCTTGCTCTGTATTCTTCTCGTATATGTGTAGTGCTCTATTAATCTGGAGCATTACTAACCCACATCTCGATTACAAATAGATCTCCACTAGAAAGAACTAGCGAGGGGAGCTCTGCATAGGACCACAGGAATTAGCGATCTTGTCAGCTCGATTTTGGACCGACTGCAACCTGGTCGGTGCAATTACCGGGCACGGCATGGAGCCGGCAACAGGACATCGGAGAAGACCTTTCGAGGCCAGTTTTAATAGGGACGGAACCTTTTTAGCAAGACCCATACTACTGGCCCTCGTTGGGTCTTTTACGGGGAGGAAGAACCCGGGCCTGGCACCAGGGCAGTTTCCAGAAGTTTGCTATTTTCTGGCTCTGACTGTGGCCGTCCACGTCATAGGCCACAAACCCGACCGCTCACCCACCACGGGACTCCCACTTCCGCCGTGCCTGCTCCTGGGTGGATGGTCCCTATTTCCCCCACTATTGTGTCGCTATTGTTCATGGCCCGCCAGAACCGCCCTCAGCCCCACGGCATCCCTGGGACCTCCCCAAAAATCCTCCCTGGCCCTCCACCACCCCAACACCAACTTTGAGCTTGTTCTCTCCACCAACTATCGCTTTCTGAACACATTCTGTCCTACTTCTCTCGATCTCTCTGCACTATACCCTCCGCCTGTTCCTACATGTAAATCGATAGATTAGGGGCATTTCCCCAGATCCCGCAGGCGCCCGTTTTCTGGAACCTCTTGGGTGGAGCCGTGGATCGCTGCCCCTCCACTCTCTCTCCCTCTCTGCCCTATCACGACTTCCGCCCCTATCCGCACGGTATCACCTTGCTGATGCACTGGAAATTCGAAATTGGAAATTGGCAATCGGAAATCGGAAGTCGGCAATCTCCCCCCTCCATCCCGGCGCTGTCACCTCCTTTCTTGCTCTTGGCTCGACTTCTCCATCGCCTCCTTTCTCCATCCTAGCTTCTTCCCTTCTTTCCTTCTTTCTTTCTTTCCTTCCTTCATCTTCTGCCGGCCTGGTGTTCTCACTCCACTGCTGCTTCTGTGCCCCGCCATTTGTGGACCACCACCACCACCACCACAACCTCTCCGGTCGTGCGACTCGCTAGTAACCAGGCACCTGGACCGATTGTCTTTATCGAGGCCCGCCGTCCTACACCCTCTGTTGATGGCCCATGTCCGTCTCTGCACCCATACCGAAGGTCTCCGGCGCCACGGAGCTCGACTCGTCGTTCAGGCCCTCCGGGCCCACGGATCCGCTGGAGCCACGAAGAGCAGGCAAGGCCACTGAATCCACCGACCGTCTAGTTGCCTACGACGTCCCCCGCCACGGCCGCCATGAGGCCCTCCCCAGCACCATCAACGACCACGCCGCTACGACCACCATTGGCCTCCCAGAACCCTCAGACACCGCCAGTCCAACATCACCCATTGTCAGTCCATCTTCACACACCGCCATCACCACCGTCCCCGGCTCTCCTTCCCGCACCATCACCGCCCACATCGACTCCCCCACCGCCACCAAGCGCCGTCTCATCCAGCCCCGAAACTCCATCCTCAAGCGCTTGTCTCCCTGCGTCCTCGCCGAGGTCCTCAACCACGTCAACCAGTACGACTTGGTCAGTCTCCTCCGGTGCCACTCGGAACTCTACGCATTGGCGTCGGCCCGGCTCTACCGCCGTGTCACCGTCAACCTCAACGTCGAGTTCGCCTCCCGCTACACCAGCCACCACGACTACATCGTCCACAGCGGCCTCCGCTACATGGACAGCGCCCTCATTTTCCTGGTGTCCAACCTCCTCCGGTTCCTCGACTCGCTCCACCGCAATCGCGCATTGGTGCAAAAAGTCAAGGTGTTCGTGTTCGATAAGTGCCACAACGACCCCGACACCGACATCAGCGCGGTGCAGACCCGCATCATCGAGTTCTTCGGCGCCAACTCCACCGCCATCAACTTCCTCCACATCACCTTCCTCGACTTCAGCCTGGGCCTCCTGCGCTTGACCCACTTTCTCCATCACCGCAACATTCGCAACCGCATTTTCAAGCTCTTTGTCACGCGCACCGCCGACCTCTGCCTGCCCGTGGTGCCGCCCAACTTGACCAACTTGTTCCTCATGTTGGACGAGTCGGAGCTCATGGAGCCCGACTCCGAAGGCGGCAGCGGTGCGGTGGCCAAAAAACCCGCCTTGTTCGACCTCGCCACTGCCCCCCACTCCATCTTCCTCTCGCTCTTGACCTTGACCTGCAACACCACCAACCAGATCGGGCTCGAGGTCCTCAACGCCATCCGGCTCCCCCACCCCAACGCCAAGTTGCGCTTGCGCGAGTTGACGGTGTTCCACTGCCACCGTCACAGCTACTCCCGCGACGACGACACCGACGCCGACGACAGCTTGATGCTCATGGACAACCGCCCCAAGAACTACTCTCGCCAGTTCGAGCAGTTCCTCAACTCGCTCGACCGCCGTCTCTCTTTCGCAGCCATCCACCGCAAGGTGGACCTCACGACCCTCTCGCACTTGTGCCTCAAGGTGGACTGCGTGGACCGGTGCCACCACCTGTGTCTGTGCTTCGAGACGTTCTTTGGCGATTTTACGGCATTCGCCGAGCGCAACCACGGCTTGCCCCAGCTCCGCAGCTTCGGGTTGGAGCTGTTCCCCAACTTGGAGTGGCTCCGGCCGCATCAGATCTTGGAGAGTGTGTTGACCCCGGTGGGTGCGTACATCCGGTCGCTATCGGGCATCTCCAAGCTCGTGATCGACTTCTCGACCCCGGGATTCAAGATGTTCGACTCCAGCATGGGCATGTCCACGCCGCTCTTGAACAAGTTGAACGAGCGCTTGATGGATGCGTTCTTCTTGTGTCTCTTCACCAACCAGCTGCGCCGTCTTCTCGAAGATCTCCGCACCTTGCATTTGCCCGACTTCTTGACCTCCTTCATCTACTACAAGCCCGACTTCTACCAGTCCTTGTTGCACACCTGCGAGTGCGCTGGGTGCGACGCCGTGCTCCGCCGCCTCAAGACAATGTTCTACCCCATCCACGACATCGACGACTCCGAGACCGACGCCGACGCCGAGACCGACGGGGCCGGCGATGCCCGCATCGCCGGCGAGTCCGCCTACTACCTTATAGGCTACATGTTGGGCAAGCTCCAGGCCGACCGAGAGGTCTGTGTGCCCATCAAGGAGCGGACGCTCCACTACGCCCACTACCCCATCTACAAGGGCCAGCCACACACGCTCCACCATGGGTTCCATGTACGCAACCCCGACAGCACCGAGGTGAGCGACAAATGCCATTGCGACATGGCCGGCGACCCCCAGGGCCGCAATCCAATGAACATCGACAACTTGACCACCACCTACGTGGTGCACCAGTTGGAGCCGTTTGTACGGTACTTTTCCATGGTGTTCTACAATTTGGACAACCTCATGCTCCACGGCATCTACTACGAGTACAGTGCGAAGGCCCGGCGCCTTGTACCAGTGTTTGACGACCTCACGTACCCAGCCGAGTTGGAGGCAGACATGGTGCCTGGTGCTGTCCCCGACATACCATTTGGCCGCTTCAAGCAAGCAATATGAAAGGACAGGAAGAAGGTGTTCTGACACTGATAAGGGGCACTCTGAGCGTGGAGACTAGAGCTGCGGAGTTGCCAAACAGAAATTCACACTCTGATGTCATGATGTGTGAACTAAAGCTCCTGGTATGCCTGTTCTGAGAATGTAGCGGACTAGAGCTCTTGATACTCACAATCCGAGGACTTGGGACTGGAGTTTTTGAGACTATGAGGTGGGGGACACGATAGTACTGTTCACACGCTCCAGGTCTAGGGAACAAGAGTTGCTGATTTGCATGACACCAGGATTGCTGGTGCCCCCACGAGTAGCGATAATCCCGACTGACGTGGGGGAGTGCTAATCCCGTTCTCCACCGCAGTGTGCTTATCTCCATTTCCGTTTGCGCCATGTTGCGCTTGCATTTCCGTTCCTGCCCAAGGGTCCTGACTCCCAGGTTGTGAGCCACCACCAGGAGCACAGCCATATGTCAGGGGAGGGGACCACACGGCAGACAGCACGGGAAACGTGGCAGACCTGCCAGACATTTCAAACAGAGGGCCAAATGTTCCAAACACGTCAAACACGTCAAACATGCCAGTCGCGTTAGACGTGCCAATACGCTAAACATGCCAAACATGCCAAACACGCTAGATAAGCTTAGGCCGCCCAACACGCAAAACACACACACGCATACACATCCACACATCCACACACACGGCACAGCACATGCCGCACGATCTAGCCCATAGCTATACCCCACCTGGCCACCTATGGCCCCTACATCCATCCATAGTCTCCATTACACAAGACACTTTGCCAGACCAGCAGGTTCTGGCGACGTGCACAAAAGCCCAGCCAGCGACATGTAGCAGGGTATGTAGCGAGGGCAAAGCACCACGGCAGCGTGGCCGGCGATGGCACGAGAGGAAGGAGATGAAACCAGACCGAGCCACATGGCCCCAGCCGGCGGAACATCAGCTCAGACGAGCATTTTTCAACGTCACATGAGAGACAAACTTTTAGGGCCGATCGACTCACTACTCGGGATATCACTCGGCATCTCAATCTGCGGCAGAATTTGATTTGCAAAAATGAGACACACCACAAGGATCACACTACGCTCCGAAACACTGGAGACCAAACGAGATGGACCACGGCATCCTCTGCTCCAGCACTGTACACACGATCCACCCCTCTATATCCACGCCAGTGTCCGCAAACTCCGACTTCTCGCCCCCAGGTCTGACCTCACCTGCCTTCCACCACTTCTTTCCATGCTCTCTCCATCCATCCCCCACAGACCCCGTGCCCCTACTGATGGCTACACAATAAAGATAGACGAGGGGAAAGATCGCTCGCCAAGTTGTGCCCGCCTGAGGAACTGGGGTTGGTTACACGCAAGATTGTCCCGCTTTTGTGCCTTGGTGGCAATTCGGGCCCGGAGGCTTCTTGCCCTGGCAACTGGAACTGGAACTGGAACGGGGCCGGCGAGGAACTGGAACAGGACGCAGAATCCACCCGTTGCCGGGACCACACTGCACTGTACTGGCGTGTCAATCGCCGCCGGACCCAGGGCGAGGCCTGGCCTGCGAGAAGCAGCACAGGCCGGACCTGGAAAGCAGAGAAGGAGTCCAACAGCGCCGCCACCAATATCGTAGACTCCAGGACAGATCGGCCCCGTCCTCTCCCTCGCGCCAGCCGCGTTCCACCTGTCGCTATTTCTCGCACGGTTTCTTTGCTCTCGCTATTTCTCACTCCCTGTTTTCGCGGTGCCCACGATTTCTCCCCGAATTCCCGCCGCTTGGGCCTCCTCGCACTATATCTCTGGCGCACCTGCCGTGTCACCGCATCTTCCTCCGCCATAGGTGTAGGTGAAAGGACCACGACACCACTCCCACGAGCCTCCGTCCGTGTGCAACTCCACCCACCCCGAGTCCCCACTGCCCACGCCACTCGCCCCAGCCTTCTCCCCGCCCTCTTCCCGTCCTTCTCCCTCCCCCTGTCCCCTGTCCTCTTCTGTCCTGCCTCTGTTCTCCCTCCCTCCATCTCGTGCTCGCCTCGTCCCAATTCCACCTGGCCCTCCACCTCGTCCATCTCCACCACCGCCGGCCCATTTCTGGCCCTCCCGCTCTCCTGCTCGCCCCAGCTCCTCCCCACGCCCCATGGACCCGTCTCCCTTCCCAGGTGCCGCCTCGGCGCCGCCCCTGGCCCAGGACCCCTACCTGCTCCTCTTGGCCCACCTCACCAGCTACCTTAAGCACAACGGCCACCACGAGTCGGCCCGGGCGCTCATCCACGAGCTCTCGTCGTCCGCCCGTCCCCAAGGCCTCCCGACCCCCGACCTCCTGAACCTCCATGCAGCCCCTCCCGATCCGTTCCTCCTCGACTGGTGGTCCATCCTCTGGGCCATGCAGTCGTCGATGGATCCGTCGATGAACCAGGTGATCAATGCCCACGCAAAAGCCCCCGGGTCCGCCGCCGCCGACGCCGCCGACCCGGCCCACATGGCCCAGTTGGCCCACCGTGGCCGCATGCCGCCTCCGGCCGTCAACCGGCTCGCCAACGTCAACCAGAACGTCAACCAGTACCAACAACAATTGCGGCTCCAGCAGATGAAAATGCAGTTCCAGCAGGCGCTGCAGGCGCTGCAGGCCCCGGCGGGCCTGCCGGGGCCACCCACGGCACAGACCCAGCTCCAGTCGCCGTTGCTCGTCCATCCCCAGCAACCCCAAAATCAACAACAACAACAAAATCAACAGAATCAACAGAATCATCAACAAAACCAACAGCTACAGCAGGGTCTGGCACGTGCTACGCCGTCCTCCACCGCAGACTCCATCAACGGCTACCAGAAGAATCTCCAGCAGATGGAAACGCAGAACTCGTTCCAGAGAAAGCAGTTTCTCATGCGCCAACAGCAGAGTCTACAGAACCAACAGAATCAGCACAATCAACAAGGTCAGCAGAACCAACAGAACCAACCGAATCAACCGAATCTACAGAGCCAGCACCCCATCCAACAGAATCAACCACAACAATTCCATCAGCCCCAGTTTCAACAACAACAACAACAACAACAACAACAACAACAACAACAACAACAACAACAAC
>JAJMBP010000071.1:0-37387 GCA_030565345.1 Suhomyces coccinellae
CATGCTGTTCTGTAGTGCAGAACACATATTCCCAATGACCTGCATATTCAACAGATACCACAGGTCACGTGACTTTCTATAATTCTACTTAATTTACAATTAATGCATTTCCCCACTGAAAAACCATAATTTAGTAAGTTTATCTCATAGCCCAGTCCCATAAAGTGACCTACTACTTCCTATCCTTCTCATTTTGGCCCAATATTTCAAGTTCGACACGCTTCTTCACTTTACCAAATCATTTTACGAAATACACACAAACGCGACTTCTACATCACAACATGTCAGACTTCAACGACAACTACTGGGCCATGGAAGACAGGAATGTGTTAAACAGACCAAGGGTTACCAGTTCGGGTGTCAATAGTCTGGCAGGAAGTCTTTTTAGCTCGAAATCTGAGGAATCCCGGAAGCCGAAGAAGAAATTCAAGATTCATGTCTATGGTGACGCCAATACAAGCCAAGTGATGGTCCCTGCTCCAAGCAGAGTGCTTCAGAACATTGACGTGAACATTGCATCGCATAGCGTGGAGAATATCAAACGAAATATGGACGTGCTGAATTACATTCAACCTGCCAAGTCTGAATTGCCATTGACTGTTGCATTCCCTGAAGCAATCCCAAATCACCCTTCAAAAGTTACGCTGGATGTCGAAATTGGATCGAAAAAGCCAGAAAGCCCCCCAATTGTTGAACCAACTACGAATTCAATACCAGAAAAGATTCCAAATGCAATTCCATTACCACCTAATGCTGCTCCATCACACGCAGAAATCCAGACCACGACCAGAAACTCCATCCCAATAAGCTTTCTAGTTGGAACTCAAGCTTCGAGTCCTGCTCCACAAGTGGAAGAAGACGATGACGTGATATTGGTTGGCAACCATAACCAGCAGGCTGGTGATCCTCGTAGACAAAGTCCCGAAACTGTGGACGACAGTGAAGAAGAACCGGAGCTATTAACTAGCTCACAAAAGCCATTTCGTAACACCCAAGAAGTGGAACCATATTTCACATCGCAATATAGCAATTGCAATTTTCAGGCTGAAGATTTATCAGCTAGTGTCGGTGATGAACGTTTCGAATATGGCGATTACCAATCGCAAATGTCTTCAACACAAGATAGGGCTGTACCAGAATTACACGAAGCAGCATTTGGCTTGAATCTCTTGGAATCACAGGTGTCCAATTTTCCTTCCTCTCAGACTTTGAACGTTAGCACTTTTGTTCCAGCAACAACTACAGAAAGCATGGTTTTAAAAGGAATCAAACAACCGCAGGGTCATAAAGAAAGAATAATACCGCCCCAAAGAAGCATTTCTTCTATTGAAAGCAACAAGCATTCCATCGACAAATCCAGTGTTACCAGTGCATTGCCAGTGTCAGAAATATGCGACAAAGAACCTATACCCACTAAGTTCCTCCATGGAAATACACCAGTTGAATCGCCTCAAGGCTCATTGAATGGTGACGATAAACCAATCCTTACAATGTCTCAAGATTTTGCTCAAGCACCTATACTTGAGAAGTCAAAAGATTTGACAACACATCTCAAACCGAAGAATGATACAAATAAATTAGCGAATTTAAGTATCGCTCTACCTGAAGATCCATTAATTCCAATGGCAGAACCAAAGAAGAAGAAAAAGAAGCAAACGAAGGAAAGAAGCCCAGAAATGGTGGGTGTATTAGAGGAAAGTATCCTCGAATTTTCAGAAGCCAAGACATCTCCCCAAATTTTGGAAGGTAACATTGACAAAACAGAAGCAAAAGAAATGATAGTAGTGTTAAAACTAAAGAAGACGAACCCAGGTAAAGCCAAACTATGTGAAACGAAAGAATCTTCAAACGATATGCCCCCTACCGAACTTTCAAATAATACAGTGGAACCTTCAAATGAACGGGTTGAACTTCAGCCTGAAACGATTGAAGCCCCAGCCGAAAAAGCAGAATCTCATAATAAAGCACCTGATGGGATGGAACCCCCTAAAGCCAAACTAGCAGAAAAGACAGAAAAGACCGCTTCGGAAGAACCAACAAGTCGAACACCAACTATTAAAGATGACACCAAAAACCGGTTCAAGCGTCCTAATGCAAGCTTGGCTGATATTTTAGGAAAAAATACCACAGCGAGACACAGGGTAGGACTTTCTAAACGTGTCAAGGTTGATCCATTGCATAGACTAAAGAAAAGAACCTAGAAATTGCATCAAATATTAGCTGTATCAAATATAGAAATATAACTAATATACTCCGCTTAAATCTACAATAATAATATAATATAGGAAGAGAACAAGGTGTCAAACACTATATTTAATCACTTGGGTCAAAATACTTGCTCCATTATATCATTTCAATGGGAAAACGTTTTACATAACCCAATTTTAATACCTAGATTTCCTTGTATACTATGATCTACCAACTGTTGTAGCCCTACTAGACCATTTTCGCAGCCAAATTTCAATAAGCAGCGGTACGCGCACGACCAGCCACTATATAAGGACATCAAGACGTAAAATTTTTCTTCATGCTAATACCGGGCACTTGCAATGAGCGCTCATGCTGGACTTAGTCCCTAGTGTGTTGCGTCCTCTCTAGCCTGGGAGATCGATTGAACACTAGTTCAGTTGTGGGTCTAGACCAGTGGAACCATGACTCTACGAGTGTTTGTACATCTGTAGAAATTGAAGGAAGAATGTGTCACGAAGTGGTAATTGAAACTGTACCTGGCACAGATAATGACTACGCAGAGACGGGTATAGGTATCTATCTCGTCAAAGCGATCGTTCCCAACTAATCCCAACGAACTAGTATCTTTATAAAAGAGCCCCTACTTCGATTTAAAGATACACCAAGTGAAAAATAGAGGACGCACTTTTGGTCTACACTTTACTAGAGAGGATGGTCTGGCAACTGAATGCATTTTTACGGTATCATACCTACTATGAAGCTTTTAAGGTGGTGGGAGTTGACGAATATGTCGCTATCATGATTGTCTTACGCTCTGCCTGCCTCACTCTAATTATCAGGGTTCTAATGCAAAAGTAGTCCGATGAAGTCTTTGAATGCAATTATTCGGTATTCTGTAATAAGAGAGAGAGAGAGAGAGCTGGTTACAGCTAGTAATGATCCAACAGCCATATTTCTCTTCCAGAAATTAAATTACTTGCTTTAATCGCCTTTTTTAGTTCAATTGCGTTGATGGTATTGCTGTACATATAACTGCAAAATATATCTGAATGGAATTACATCTTGAATTGGTCGAACTTACGTTTCCCACAAATGGATCTAAGTGGGTGTGTTCTAAAGCATGCAGAAGAACACTGTTGTGGTCTAGAACATGGGAAGCCAAAAGTGTTCCTTAGAGCAGGCAGACCACAGATCGTCCGATCTTCAGACTGAAGAAGCGAATATGTTGTCAAGAGCAATTAGTATATGGTTGGCGAGATTCAGAGGAGCATAAATTGCCAGCTTGTTCTAGAGCAGCCAGATAAACATAATAATTTGTTCTAGAGCACATTGAAGCTTCAGGAATATGTCCATTTCAGCACCCTATTAATACTTAACTTTTCGACTTTATCTACGTGAGCTTTAAGGTTTCCGGAAACTCAGTACCCCTTAATCGATGTAGGCTTATCAACCAGGAACAGGCTAATCTTGTTGTTTCAAACATGCTGTTTAACACTAAAAGTATTATTAAAGTTTCAAAAATGGTGATTGCACTGATCCGAAGATAAGATTTGAAGCTACTGTAAATGCAAAGAAAATGGCGTGACTCAGCCTCCAGCAATTAATTGGGGTGACAGTATTCTCCGCTTCTGTCACAGTCCAGGTCCACAAGTTCCCAAGTTATCCATTAGCTTGTAATTGTTGAAGCCGATAATAACCTTATTGCGAATACCCTGAATCGGTTGTTGGGTGTCAAAGCGTCCAATTATTATCCCAACTTTTGGAGACCTGGACAGGTACACAGAAAATATGTTGAGAAAGGATAATTGGAATTTAAGTAGTCAACGAAGACAATAGAGTTGAGCACCTACTGTGTGAAGCGAGTTCTCTCAGTAATTAGTCTGTGAAAATTTAGTCCTGGCCTATTTTCACTGCTGTAGCTTTGTGGGACAAAGAAGACCGTGAATAGACCCTACAACTGAGTTAAGAGAAACTTCCAACAGTAGGCTCACGCCAATCTTCACACTTCGCCTTAGAAACGGATTTTCAAGCATTCAACTCTCCGAATGAATTACGATGGACTCCCACTTCACTTTACCAATATTAAGACCACCACCACCACTTTGGAGTCAATAGGTACACGAGTGTTTAGTTTACGAGGTGCAATTAATGCGGTACCGGCGGAAATGTGGAAAGTAAAATGTTTTCGACCCTTCCTCCAATTATTCTAAATTTGGGGTGTGGATATCCAATGCACGAATGGTCGGGCAAATACAAAGTAAAAAAGGCTCAAACCTTCGAGGCGTGCTGCATTCAGGAAAGAGCCAAAACCACTGGCAAGAACAACCCCTACAAGCTGGGGTGTCGCTACAGAGCAGAGAAGAAGTCCAGGAGGCTGAATTGCATCCCTGGCCCATCCTCAGCCATTCGTAAAACTTTTCAAATTTTTCACTCGAAATCGCGAATTTCGTCACCATGGCTTTTCCAAATTTGTGAGGGCACCTTTTGTGTAGCAACAGCAGCAGAAGCAGGATTGGCGTTCACATCTTGCAGCACATGGCACAAAGGGAGCCAGACCGGGCGGAATATGCCTGGAGGGTTAATTAGCCGCGAGCAAAGCCCATCCAGATCGGACTAAATCCGGTCGTACTGGGAGAGTGCGACTCATGGGCATTTTGCCAAAGGAACAGAACCGAGACATCGCCCATGCATGGCGAGTAAAGCCCAAGGAGTTTGACATACGAGAGCAAAAGCGGAAACGGAGCCAGAGAGGGCCGGAAGCGTCGCTGGAGCAAGAAAGAGGCGGGATCAAGGAGAGAGAAACAGAGGGATATACGAGGAGAGGGCTGGAGCAGTGGAAAGTGGAAATGGTATAGCCATGGCCACCAGAGTCATGGCTAGAGGGCCACGCCAGAGTCGTCCGTAGTATTAGCGAAAATTTCCCTAGTAGAGACAACTTAAAGGGGAGATGGAATGGGCTTGCGCCGAGGATAGAGTAAGCAGGCTTACGGAGTCGGTGGTTGGTTGCGCGTGGTGGAATGCATTGTTCATGATCTTTCCTAGCGAGGAAATTAGATGAACGAGGCAATTAGACCGGAACAGGAGAGGGAACGGGGGCACGCGATGAGCGGCACAAACAGAGGGCAGACGGATAGACAGAAAGACCGAGGACAGACGGGATGGAAGGGACAAGGAAAAGAAACATCAAGGAGACATATTCCCGAGATGAAATGGAAGGGTGAAAAATTAAGAAAATGTGCACTCTACAGAGAGAAATCTCAAGAAGCACACCACTACCACCACCACCGCTAGCACCACTGCCTCTAGGGAGAGGACCTTGGATTTGGCCCCTTAAGGAAACTGGCCGAATTCTGACTTGCCACGAAATTTGGGTAAACGGCCATAATAATATCGATAAACGAAAAGGGCCTAATAATATCGAGAAATGAAAGGGCCCAGCACCCAAGCTAAGGAACACTGTTCTGCGTGTGTTGCACTGGCTTTTGACATCTTCACGTGGACTTTACTTGTTTCTTGTTCCAGAGTATAGGAGACCTTCCAGTTCCCCCGGAATTACGGTTAGATTACATTACTATCATCGGTGCATTTTGTTCTGACCCCGATAGTGTTGTTTCAGCTTCTGCTGCCTCTTTTCCTATCTTTCTCTCTCTGTGTCTGGTTCTGATTGCTACAGTTCCGCTGACTCCGCTGTGTTCCTTGTAGTTTCGGGTCATCATCCCAGAATCCATTCTTTGGGACACCGGAAGACCCTTTCGAGAGGGCCAAGCGCACCTACTGGTACTGGGGTCATGGCTCCCGGTACTGCATGTTGGCGTGGTGGAGAACCCGACTCCATGGTGCTACGGGAGTCTCGCCAGAACTCGCGGTATGCCTCTGTTTACTATGCCACTGATTACATTCTTGGTTCCGGTGTATTCCCTAATTATACATGTCAGAAGTAATTTTACACAGTGTGTCCCATTCATAAGTCGTGACAGGCTCGGGGGAGCCTGGAGGCCTGGCGGTGGCAGCAACCGTGCGTTCGCCAGACCCACAACTGCCAGGCGCAGAAGCCGCGCCGGCGTCGTGGTGGAGGCCAGTCTCTGGAACGGTCCAGGACGGCTCCGTGTGTCTCGGAGTCGAGAGTCGAGAACTGCGAGAAACAGCTCGTGGAATCATTATCGAGTCGAATCAGCGTGGAATCAGCTTGGAATCAGCTTGGAATCAGCTCGTAGAATCAGCTCGTAGAATCATCTCGTAGAAAACATCTCGTAGAAAACATCTCGAAGAACGCTCCAAGAACCATGCTCATCATAGATCTCAAATTAATCGCATAGAAACATCATCTCCTCCTGCGGCTCAGTTCTTGCCAAGGCAGAACAGCACCAGCCGTGGCGCCGCCTTTCCACTGCCCTTCATCAGACACCGCTTGACATAGTCCTTCTTCTCGTCAAACTTGGAGAAGCAGCAGCTGCCCTTGGCCGTGGTGTAGTTGCCGGAGGAAGCCAAGCTGGCACTGGAGCCAGAGCCGGCCGACAGGGCGGAGGACGTCAGTGCACTGGACTTCTTCTTCGATAGTATGGACATGAGTGGCAGGGCAAGTGGCGGTGGTGCCGGCTTATATAGGACGAGGGAAAGTATGGACTGCAAAAATAGGGCCGGCTGCGACACACGATGATGTAACCAATACCAAAAATCCCTCAAGCTATTATGGGATTACCGCCACGGGCGCGGCGCGCGTAGATGTGGGCACGGTCGTAGATACGGGCACGGTGCCCTGACGAGAAAAACTCGCGGGCGCCGCGTTGCGAGCCCGCGTCCTGCGCCCATCGGGTGCGTTGAGGGGTTCGGGCGTGCGCGCACCGTTTCCTTTTCGGGACGGTTGCTGGTGGGCCCAGCAGGCCCCTGGCGGGGCGCTGCAGACACCGCCAGAGTGCTAGCCCGCGGGCCTGGGGGTGTGCCGGGTTGGGGGCGCCGGCATGGGTCTCTGGCGCCCGATTGGGCGCCATGACTCCACCAGCACGCCAGTATGGCAATTGTCGGCTTGCACCGCATCGATTGTATGCATGCTGCACTGGAACTGCAAGATCCATGCACGCAGCCCACACTCCGGCGCACTGCAGTGGAGTTGGGTGAGGGTGCGTCCCATGTCGTGCATCTTGCCGTGCCGGCGTGCAATTACTCTACCGAGCACCACGCATGGTGCACTTCTCCGGGAAACACACCACAGCTAAAACATACCCATACCGGGTCGGGCCATGTGCCTCGCGCCGACCCCGATCGCATGCTCTGGATGTTTCCAGTCATTCCCGGCTCCGGCGTGGCCCTGGCCCTGGACCTCGACCCCCCTCTGGCTTCCCCAAACTGACTGGGTATTTTGTCGGGGCTGTCAAGCGCCCGCTGCAGCTGCATGCAACTTGCGCAACCACCGCTGACACCATGCCACCTCCACCACCTAGTCACGCCGGCGCCACTTGCGCCGGGTGCATGGCGGTGATGGCTCTTTGCATCTCTCCATGCACCGAATGTTTTACGAAGCTGCCGAGACTCCCTGGCCCTGCTCAGCTCAGGGGCATTTTGGCGGCAACGTTTGCCCACAACAACAACGCACAAAGGTTGCCCTATCCATCGAGGCTTGTCCCATTCCGTAGGAAAGTCGCACCAAAACGAAAGCGTCCAGCCGGTTTGAGGTGGGTGCCTTTGTCCTGCCACGCGTGCATGCAGGCCCCCGAGGACCATGCACCTCGTGCATGCGCTTGCATAGCCCGTACGTCAGCCCAACCAATTGACGGCTCCTCCAAGTACTTGGGGGCACAATCGTAGCATGTCACCATAATCAGGCCTGACTAGAGCCTCGTTCTGGCCTGAAGTGGCCAGCCTCGCCTGTTCCACCCTCCTGCCTATCCTGGACTCTCCCTCCCCCCTCATGCCCAGATATTTGCCTGTGACAACTGCTCCACAAGTAGACTTAGACCTATTGTCTGCCAACTAGAGCGTCCACAATAGTTGAAAGTTTCACTTGAATACAATCGCCAGGCACAATCCCCAGGCACAATCTACTTAAACAACGGCGTTGTCCTGGGCAGAAGGCTGGCTATGACGTTTTCCAGCAACTGCTACTGCGGATCTGGGACCCTTTGCCTGGACAGCAAGTGTGAATATTCACAGTGCGTAGAGTATACAGCTAGTATAGTATAGAGTGTGCAGTGCCGTCGCAAATGGCAGTTCTGTAGCCAGGCCCGATTCCAAGGGGTCTAGGACTGGATTCGGCGCCCAAATACCCAGAAAAACTGGTGGGGCTTGTACCAAGGGCCAGAGGCCCAGAGACGGTATAATTCGAGAAAGTGAATTATTCCACCACCAGGCTTATACATTTCACGCTGGGAATGGTGGAGAAACATGCCGTGCCTTCTTCTAGTCGGCCGCTTGTGCATGACTCAAGGCAGAATCTGCTCTCCTCAAGTTTGGCCGTAAATATTCGTTCTAGATATCGGCTGAGCCTGGTATGAATGCAGTGTTAAATTGCGATATGACACGGTTATGTGCAACTACCTATTCTTGGTCTGTCAGCGAGCAGAATGCATCAAAATAGGTCCAGGAACACAGTCTATCCTTGTGTCTATTGTTGACAGCTTTCTTTGTTGGCCATGACATGTACTTCCTCTCTTTGGTTGACACAATTCGGTCATTCTGGCTCTGGAGCAAGCTCTATTGTAGAGTCAAGTATCATGGAGAACACAGCTTACTCAAAGAGTGCAGTTTCAAGTGGGCTGGCCACTGAAGCCAGCTTGCGGCCAGAAGAATAGACCATCCATGGATTCCAGAGCCAGTCACCAGCAAGACCAAGTTGACAAGTTGAATATTCTTGGCTTTCATACCCTATGGAGTTTGGCAAGTCCAGTAGCCGCTCAATCCATAATATGCAAATGGAAGTTTCACCAAAGCCTCTAATATCCCCATCTGTCAATGTTTGACAACGAAAACGATGTATCAATTTCAAACATCTTGATATCTCTCCTAATCGAATCTACCACGTTCGAGTGGCTCAGTTCTGAACAGACTCGTCTTGCAGTCTGTGCAAACAAATCCTCCAATGGTTACTTTAGTCCGCATACCAGATCCATACTTTCACAGCTACACCAGTCCCTAAATCCGTAGATTATGTCTATATCATGATGCGATGCCGGTCACCATCTTAATCGTAATTTCATGCCCACAAACGTCTCCTTATAAGCTGCATTGTTATCAACAGCGGGACCAACTCAGTGTCTCACTCAAATCAAGAGAGAACACTGTCAAATTCGTCCATATTTTCCAACTCGTCCTGTTGGGCAACTCTCTTCAACACCTCTTTCTTCGATGACTCTTGGATCACTCCATCAAGAAGCAACTCGTCCAACACATGGTATGCCTTTTCGAATCCGAAGATAATATCCAATTCACACACATTGCCATACATCTTGTCCATTTGCTCGACAAATCTGTGAATCAACTCAAGAGAGATCAATTCGTTGTCACCGTTGTCGATCCCGATGATGAAAAACAATGAAGCGTATCTTCTGTACACAACTTTCATGTCCTTGTATTCCAACACGTTACACATTTTGGCTCTTCTGGCCAAAATCAACGTGGTTAATTCACGTGTACGTTTACTCTTTTCTTTCTGTGACATTGCCTGATACCATTTTGACAATCTAACCTTGCCTTGTCTGGACAAGAGGAAAAGAAACTGAACAGCCATCCTTGTAGTTGTTGTTGATAATGAATGTTGATTTGTGAACACGATCTAGTCATGTGATATAGTGAACGTGATGCGAGGCACGTGATATATACAGACATGGTACTTTTGATATGTGTAATTTATTCTATAGAAAAACAGGTTTGTTTTATGCTTACAACGTATCTACTTGCAGAGACTAAAGTAATGCTTTTCCCTCATGAAACCTACTTAGTCTCGTGAAATTCTCGAGAATAATTGGGAAATTAGTCAAGACTGCAAGTTCATGAACAAACCATGGCTAGTATCAAACTGTCGCTACGGAATGTTGATCCGTCTTGATTCAATTACATCTTAATAAACTATCCGTTAATTTGCTATTATGGAATTATGATGATTTTAACTTTCGAGCGTATTTTGAGTAGACTTCAAGTAATCAAAGTGACGTCTAAGCTCCACGCACAAAAGTCTCCTGTCCACTTTTCTATAAATGTCAAGCTCTATCTTACGGTCACATAATAAGTGGATCAGGTACTCCCATTGTTTTGCCTCGAAATCTGCTCCAGTACGCACAACCATTCCCGTACCATAGAGTCTCATCCGTTCAGCCCTCTTGTTAAAGATACGCCTAGTCACAAACAACTCCCATGGATCAAGCTTTGGCCAATTTGCATGAATGAACAAAAGCGAAGGGCTGGTAAATTGCTTGTTATTCTCTTTCAATTTCTCTAATTCTTGAGGTGATTTATCCGCATATTTCTTCAACAAATTCGAGTATTGGTAGTCTTGTATAGGATCGTATTGTCCCATACCCGCTCCTTCGAAGTTGTTGTTCAAGTCGAAATGACCCATAGCATTCAAAAATCTACCCACTTGGTAGTATGTATTTTTGGTGGCAATTGTTCCGGCCAAGAACGTTTCTTTATCGCCCTCACCATCTGAACCTTGTGAGAAAAGTGGGTAATAATGTGATGGACCGTATAAATTATAATACAAGGCCATCAAGAGAGCCTTTGTATGTGTCTTCTTAGAGATCAACAATTGGCCGGATTCGGAAGAAGGATCAGGAATACTTCCAACTCTCTGATGCAATGGTATCTGTTTCAAGTTTTCTGGAGTAGCCTTCTTGTTAGCGGGCTTGTAGTAACCATTGATCTCATCATACTCGGGAAGCAATTCAGATGTGCTAATATCAAGACCGGCAATTTTGAAATAATCTGGGGAAGTGGCTCTTCTCCAGAAATCGGGCCATACAATAAGACCGTGAGAACTGAAAGGCTCAGAATCAAACAAATTGTCTGGGTTCCGAACTGGGATATTGTCACTATCAATCATCAAAATGTTCTCGAAACTCAGCAAAAGAAGAGCAAGACACTTGTATTGATAACCTTCGAAATTAAATTTCGTGGTCTTATCTTTTTCAAGAACAAAGCCCTTCTCAACGTCCTTTGGATCATGCAATTCATATGGCAAATAGATACAACGGGCATTCAACGATGGGAAAACGTTCTCACATAATTCTGCTTCCCACTCACCAGCTTCTGGAATAAGAATTTCAATTGGTAAGGTACTTCCCAATGCTCTGATATTTTGAATGGAAAGCAAGGTCAACCAATTGAATTTTCCACCTCCAACATAGACAATACCATTTCCCTTGTATAATCCGGAGGGTGCCTTGTCTGGCAAGTTCTCCACAACAAACTTGTGTGAATTTTTCATTGAGGCCAACTCTTTTGGCTTGACCACAATAAAACGACCCAAGTAGTCTTCACTAAAGACGACATCTTCTTGGGCGAGGGAATCATATCTAGCGTGGTAGATACGCTCAGACGTCAAGTAATCCCTCAAGTGGGGAGTGACGGGTCTACCATTGTGCAACACACTGAAGACATCCTGGTAGAAAGAGTAGGCCTTCTGCTTTCTCTTGATTTCAGATGATGTGTCCTTGATTATGGGATGTGGTTTGGGGATGATCTTGGGCTTTTGTCTAGTCTTTGGAGCCTCTTGTTCCACTGTCTGTTGCAAAGACGCGAGGATTTCTTCGTCAGTGAGTTTTTCTTGACTTCCACCATTTTGGACCACCTGCGGCTGGTTTACTGGAGGTTTTGCTGCATTCGCGGCTTTTTGGGCTTCGATGACTTTTTGCGCTTCTACCACCTTCTTTGGGTCTGCCTTGTTGGAAAGATCTGGGTTGTTGGCGGAAATGCTGGGATCGAGCTTGAGCAGGCTGCTCTTAGCGTCTTCCATTGCCACGGCGGCGGCATCGGTGTGTTTGAAGGGAACGGTCTTCTTTTTGGAAAAGAGCGACAACTTGCCCACCAATGCGGCAAGCGGCGCCAACAACGACAGCGCATGATCTGGATTCTGGATAGCGGTGCTGCGCTCGGGCTCTTCCCTGTCCAGCAACAACGAGAGGTTCTGGAAGAGTATGAAGTAGAACAACACCACGAGGGCAATGATGGTGTAGACTAGCGCCGACTTGTGTCGACGCCGGAAGAAGAGCCGGGACTTTATGATGACGGCACGGATAGGGTTATGCATGATGGCAACGGAGGCGGACGGAGGGGCCGATGCTGGTGGTGTGGAGTGGCTGGAGCAATAGTGGTGGATCAATCCAGATCAAGCAATTGGTCGAGAGCGACACTGCTCGAGAGGTGTGGAAACCAGCGAGGAAGGAAAGTTGCACGGGCGGCACACGCTCGACACGGCACGGTGGTCGAGGACTAGGGGCAGGGACTTGGAGTGGGGCCAAATACACGCTGGCGGAAACCTTCACACCAACGATTCGTAGGGACAAAAGACACTTGAACAAAAAGTGGATGGGGTATTACTGGAGGTAATAGCCGGACAAGGAACGATAAAAGTAGAGTAGGCCGAATGCGACACACGCGCGACGGGCAGGAGGACGAGGGTGTGTGTATTGCAAGGTTAGGGACACGGAAGTCAGCCTTGGGAAAAGATTGGAGACGGCCTTGCAAAAGAGTGGAAAAGAACAAGTGGTGTAAAGGAGAGGGAAATCGAAAGGAGAGAGAGAAGCGAGGTAGATAAGAAGAAGACAGCGGTCATTCAAAACAACCTGTAAAAAGCTGCCCACTTCGGGCATGGCATCGTTCAAGTGGTGCCGGGTGCATGGAGTGGCCTGGCCGTGCAGGACAGTGGCTACGTGGTAAGTGTCGAGTGCATGGGAGTGCATGGTGTGCATGGTGCGTCGGTGGGTTGCAGTGGGAATTTAGCGAAGATCGGACGCGCATTGTGCCAATCTTAGGACGCGTGGGAGGCGCAAGGAGACCCGACATTTGAACACCATCTATGTGAACTAAACGACTACTATATCTACTATTTAGACATGTGCATTCCATGCCGTGCTTATGCCTATTGGTGCCCGAGTGGCGCTAGCCGTCTCCTCCTAGTGCAGCATGCATCGCTGCAGCCTGTGCAGTTTTCAGTTATCCCGCAGCACATTGTGCAGCCTACAGGGTGGGGAAGCCCACTTGACGTGCTTCTATTAATTTTATATCGTGTGCACATTGTGCTAACATACCGTAGGCCCTAGGTATTGTCTTCTCTGGATCCTCTCGGGATTTGATTCGAATTCGGGGTCCAGACCCCGAGTCCCTTTCCCAGGAACTTTCTCTGGTCTCTTTTGCCGTGTCAAACTATTTCTATTGTTCACAAACCTCCAAGAAATGTGGAGTACAACTCCAAAAACCATACGAAAAGTCTTGGTCCGGATCACAGGAGCACCGGTTGGACGCGTATACATCAGGCGTGGCCGGACACTTGGTGAAGGGTGGATGGAAATAGCCATACTCGGAAAACCAGTGGAGTTCGTGTTTGTGGAGAAAAAGCGCAATGTACATCGTATGCACTGGAGCATCGCCCCATCTTTCGTAATAAAATCCGCCGGCTAGGTCCAAGTACTCAAATAAGTGGCTGTACTCCCTCGTTTGGAACATCGAAAGGTCGGCTATTTCAAAATTGGACCAGAAGTGGCAGAGGTTGTACGAACCGTATTGGTCGTCGTTTTGTACAAGCCGGATAAGTTCTGCAGGAGGTGAAAAATCGGAGATGTAGCGCTGCACGGTGTTCCAAAGCGTTGGGATGGTCTTCAGGTACTCAAATAGGCTGATAAGGTACCCGTACTTGTTGCCGTGGCTGCTCATATATGCAAATAGATCCTCCTCAATGTCGCAGTAATGCTTGACTCCCGGCTCAAACCGCCAATAATATCTGTACTGAGCCACCAAGGGGTGCTTGTAGAAGAAGCCAGAGTAGTATCTACACATGTGGCGATAACTCTCTGACGTCGAATAGGGATAGTCTGCAGTTTCCCATATTTTTCGTGCCTTTTGCTGGTCTATATGGTCGGGAAAGCCCCAGTGTTGGGGTGGAATAGCGCCAAAATTAACCCTTCCATTGGGAATCATGGTCGACACAAGATAGATGAATTCGGGGTCGAATGGCTCGTCGTTGAGGAAAGTGTAGTCATAGTTGTATCTCCAGTTAAAGCGGTCCTGGAGGTTTTGTATAGTCTCTAAGAGAGTGAATGTGTCTGAATTGCGTGCCAAACAAAGAAAGGTGGCGTTTTGTCTGGAATAAGTGTCATTTGGATGAGTTTTGTCGATGGTGATGGATTGGTTTGTGGAAACGTTCTTGAGGAAAGTCTTGAATCGCTTAATATTTTCTTCTCCCGTGGAGAAATCCCAGGTGAACGTTTCATGTGCATAACATGGGTACTCTGGTTCTATTTTGTCGTGTGGAACAGTTGTATTAATCGGTATGACTTTGGAGGAATTGTCTGAAAAGTCCACCGCTAAAGGGTCCAATTGGACCGGAATTGAAATATTTCCAATCGGATCGTGATTATCGTACAAGCTGTCGGCACCTTCGATACACCCGGCGGTAGAAGGGGTCGAGTTGGCACTCGAAATGATAGTTGCTCTGGCACCGAGGAGCAAAAAGACTAGAAGCTTTAGCATTGGAAGAGGAAACTCCGGAGAAATTCGAGTCAAACGGAATTATGGCTCTTCGCTTTCGATTTTAGTGGTCCGTGGCGACTTTCGGCTCAAACTGGCGATGCTGGCATGAGTTGCCGTCGTGGAAAACGCTTCAGGCACATCCTACTTTGGACCTTCTTTGCATGGATCTGTGCGGCGCACGTCGCGCATATGTACGCAGAAGCAATCGGAGATGTTGCGGGAATGGTCCAACTCAGCAGAATAGGTCGGGAAAGAGTCGTTGAGGAAACTGCACCGGAACGGGGACATTTGCTTCCATTTCCAGGTTCAGGGCATCTTCCCCACCGCCTCACCCCTGGAACTGTTTCCAGAACTTGCTATACGAGCAAGACAACGGCACACGTGTGCCAGATAATGCTATTTGCGGATTGTGCAGCAGCACCCCATGCAATTACAATCAGGCCGCTGCTTTGAGCACATCCCATTACCGCATTACCCCATCTAGGGAGGCTCTGCGTGTTAGTTGCGCCCGGCACGTCATGGTGCCGGCTGCATGAACTCCGTTGACGTCCCACGTTTGGCACCTCAGGTGAGACACATGTGGCCCCGCAAACTGTAATTAGGCACTACTGTAGAAGCCTTCTGTTTGGTCCAACTGTATATAGAGAGGTGTAGGAGACGTACAACGCACGTTAGGAGGCGGCACATGCTGGACCCAAGGGCCTGGCCCCTGCACCTCGTCCAATTACCGCCTGGCAACACGCCAACAGGGGTCCTCTATGAGGTGACCTTCAGGTGTGGTTGCTTGTAGGACCACCATGCACCTGGCGCACACGTTGGCAGGCATGACGCATGCACCGTCCGGCCCAGGCAAGAGGGGAGGAGTATTAGGGTTTGGCGGCGGCGTGTGCACCCATGCACCATGCACCCGTGGCGATCCCAGTGCCTGGCGCAGTACCCGTGCCCCATTTTTGGCAGGCCTTATCTGGCGCACCGCAGTAGTGTATTCGGTGCGCTATCAAGTCTGATCAAAACATTTGACTAAATCATTTTTTTTCACTCGAGTCTACACCCTTCCTGCCCTCCTGTTTCCTATCCATCCAAAATGGAACTCGGGCACCCCCAGGCACCTGCCGCTGCATGCGTGCTGCAGCAGCTGCTGCCCGCCACGCCGGCGTCAGCGCTGTCCGCAGCTCGAAACGCACCTTCTGCAAACTCATCCTCCCCCACTGCATCCACCCCACTTGGGAACCGCCACCCCCTGGCCGCCACCCCCTCCTCTGGCTCTATAAATACCGCCCCTTCTGCCCTCCCTTCGGTCACCAGAAAACATTCCATTTCTTCTCATTCCTCCGCCGACATCGCCATTCCCAACCTTCTCACCGGCCGTAAAGCGGCCCGTTCCTTGCGTCTCTTCCGAGGCGCCGCTGCATCCGCCGACGAGCCCGACCTCGATGCCGGTCCTGGCGACCTCCAGGCCCTGCTGGAAGTGGCCCCGGCCCCAGAAGAGCCCAGCATGGCTCCAGAGCACGAGCACCATCATAGCGAAAACGGGTCCCAGAAAGAGCGCCATAATCAAAAAGAACACCACAACCAAAAAGAGCGCCGCGACTCGCTCAGTCTCGAGCCAGTATCATCAGCAACCTACTTCCCTCATATGCCAGTGGACTCCGAATCCAGCGCCGAGGTCAAACCTCTCGCGAGAGGCAGCGCCGCCGACGAAGCGGACCAAAACCTGCCACAGACGCAGCACCTCACCGCCAAGGTCGAGTTCGAACACCACGTAAATGGCGACATCACTAAAATCAAGGGTATTGGCGGTATCGACGAGACCGATCCCCGTGCCATCGCCCGCTACATACGCTCGCAAACATCATCGCCCTTGCCCGATGCTCCCATTCCTCCACAGCATGTGCGGGACCTGGCTCCCAACGGGCCATTAGCAGCTCCCCAATGCGGCACCCAACCCCCATCTGCACTTGAGTCTGTGACTGAGGTCGACCACGAATTGTTTCCTTTGGCCGTGGAGTTGCGTCCCTTCAAAAACAAGGTCGGTGGCCACACGGCTATTTTCAGCTTCTCCAAGCGAGCAGTCTGCAAAGCATTGGTCAACAGAGAAAACATTTTCTACGAAGCCGCCGAATTGAACCACCCTAATTTATTACGTTTCATGCCCAAATATATCGGCGTATTGAACGTCAGATACTCTAGCATAATCGCCGAAGATAGTACAGACAAGAATGTCCTGTCTCCGGGAACTTTGGCCCTCGAAAGCAGAGCCTCCGTTGATCGACCTGAAGTGGTTTTGGACGACAACAAGCATATCATCCCCGACTCCCTCTGGCGTCAATACTCAGAATCATTGCCCTCCCCAAAAGCAGAGTCATATCTCGCAGGTAGCCACCACAATAGTTATCATAGTGTTGCCGAGCCAGACACTGAAGCATGTTCAGCATCCTCTTCCATACATTCAAATCCCAACAGCATGGTCAACGGTTCAGGACGTGTCGCAAACATTGGTTCCACAACTGTTAATACCGATCTCCAAGTTCAAATTCTCCAAGAAGTATTCCAGCCTTCCCTCAAGCTTCATAGCCCTGCGGCAGCCCAAGATGACATATTTGCCATGGATGAAGAAACTGCAAGAGACGAGTCTCCGGAAGTTACGGCACCCATGTCCCCGGTCGTTCGTAAACATACCCGTTTCGAAAGATTCATTCTCCTTGAAGATTTGACCTCGAATATGACCCGTCCTTGCGTCTTGGACTTAAAAATGGGAACGAGACAGTATGGAATCGAAGCAACTCAAAGCAAGCAAAAATCCCAGCGTCGGAAGTGCCTAGCCACTACTTCGAGGAGATTGGGTGTACGGGTTTGTGGCTTGCAGATATTCAAGAAGGAATCGGAGCAAATCACGCCTGGCTCCAGCCTGCACAAAAAACCGTTGGTTAGAGACAAATACTATGGGCGCCGGATCAAGATTGGTAAGCAGTTCTGCAAGATCTTGGCCAAGTTCTTGTACGATGGCCAGTCGTGCTACTCTATTGTTGCCAGAATCTCAGGCCTTGTGAGCCAGCTTTCGGAACTTTACACTGTTTTCAGCGGACTCGTTGGGTACCGCATGTATGGCTCGTCCATCTTGTTGATGTATGACGGAGCCAAGGAGGAAGACCAGGTCAAGGTTAAGGTGATTGACTTCGCGCAATCGGTGATTTTCCCCCAAGAAGACGCAACCTCGGGCGCTGGCAACGAGGTCACCATTCCCCCTGCCCATCCCGATCTTGCTGACCGGGGATACTTGCGGGGCTTGCAGTCGCTCATCCTGTACTTCAAAACCATCTTCAAGATCGTGTGCGGCACTGAGTACGTGGATTCCAAGCAAGCAAACGAGTATCTCCAAAAGCACAAGCAAACATTAATGCATAATTACGTGTGGTTGGACACCTTTGCCGAGACTGACGAGATCGACGCAGACAACTCCGACCCCGAGGACCATGCCGACCCCTTCAGCGTCCGGTATCCGGAGTATTCCTTCGACGATGAGGACGGAATCTCAGAGTAGGTAACGAATATAATAGACGCCTACATCCAAAGCAAAACAAAACAAAGCCGCCGCCGCTAGTGGTATTTATCCGTGGTAAGCAACTACTGTAGTTGCAGCCAGAGTCTCGGGCCTTGTCTCGATGCACCCAGGCCCAGGGACCATGACCGGCCGCGCCGTGTAGCTAAGGCCAAAAGGCCAACACAGCCCATTGCTTGCTCCTGTATCTTGCGTGCAAGCTCGAGCAAGCAAGCGATGGTTTGATCTCGTAATGTTACAGAGCTAGACACTAGGCAGACCAACGGTATGTGCTCGCAATTGGGGACGACTTCCGAGGGTCCCCGGGTCCCAGGCACCTGCTCGTGGCAGTGTCTGCATATGTACCTGCACACCAAAGTGCTATGACATATTGCACCTGCACTTTGCTCACCACAAAAGACACTAGCTAGAGCCGATGTGTGTGCACCGTTCAGAGCCTAAAAGGCGGTGTTCGCTAGCAGGGAAGATAATGCAACCGTGGTGGGGAAGCGTTCCTGGCCGGGTCGCAATTTCCAGCAAATTGCGAGACCAGTCCAAGTGTCTGGCAGCCATGCAGACACCACTGGCGGGACCGAGGTAATTCCCGGTGCGGGCGTCTTCGGTAGGTAAGTCATCCCACATCTGCATGACAAGAAAATACTTCACTTGTACAGCACCAGAACAGCACCACCTCCAGGCCCTTATTGGTGCCGATTTAACCTGCTAGACCACCCCTCTGCGCGCTCAGAGTTGCCTGAGTTGCCAGGTCATCAGCGTCTCCATATCTCTTCGAAATCTGCATCCGTTAGACCCATTCTACGCCCTTCTACTCCCACTTTCCCCCATGCTGTTGGGGTCCCTCCACCTTCTCTTCCCTGGGTCTCCCGAGCCCCACGCCCTCCGCCTCTGCCAAACCGGTCCTACCGCCCTGCCCCCACCCCGCCGCGCATTTGTGCCATTTCACCGCCTGCTTCCGTCTCGCACTATATATAATTACACAGCGTGCTCTTTTGCCATTTCTCTCCAACTGTCCTCAGTTTCTTCCACTTCGCCATCTGCTTCTAGTCCCATTCTTGCGTACCACGCCCCAACTCCATCTGTTCCTATTTCCGATCCCATTTCACCGTCACAACCCCCATTTTCCCTCCAATGCCTCGCCGCAACAGCAACGCTCCATCTATTCCAGTGGTGGCCACCATTGACATCGGCACAACTTCGGCCCGTGCAATTCTCTTCTCCCAGGAAGGTGTGGAGATAGCCAAGCACCAGATCGAGTACCTGACCACCGCATCCGAGGCTCCGGCCGAGTCCCTGAACACCGACCAGTTCAGAAGACGGTCTTCTCTCTTGAGACACAACGAGCCCATTTTCACGGCCGAAGGTATCGCCATTAGTATCAACGACGACGTGGAGATCGAAAACAACGCGGCCTCCGTGGGTCCTACGCTCCGCTTCCCTCAACCCGGTTGGGTCGAGTGTATGCCGGTGCATATCTTGGCCAATGCCATCCAGTGTCTTACGGCCTGTCTCATCACCTTGCGTAAAATTAACCAGAACCCGGCCCTCAAGGTCAAGTACAAGGTCAAGGCCATCGGAATTGCCAACATGCGTGAAACCACTATCGTGTGGTCTCGCAAAACCGGTAAGCCTTTGTCTAACGGTATCACCTGGACCGATACAAGAACGGCAGAAATTGTCCAGCACTTGGAAAAGATGATCGACGACGACCGCAAGGAGGAATTGAAACAGAAGACCGGGTTGCCATTGCTGACCTATTTTTCAGCTGCCAAATTGCGCTGGCTTTTGGACAACGACGACACCATTCGTGAGGAATACGAGAAAGGAGATGGTAATTTGATGTTCGGAACTGTGGATACGTGGTTGATCTACCACATGACTAAAGAGAAGAACTTTGTGTCGGACGTGACCAACGCACTGAGAACCTACTTTATGGACCTCGAAACCCGCGATTACGACGACGACTTGTTGGATTTCTGGGGCATTGACCCCACCAAGATCCGTCTTCCTCGTATTGTTTCGAGCAGTGAGTTCTACGGCTCGTTTGCGGCCCCAAACTTGTCCAATTTGGGCTTCCACAACAGAATTACCCAAGAAGCTTATGATATCTTGAAGGCTATAACCGGAGTTCCCATTTGCGGATGCTTGGGTGACCAATCTGCTTCATTAGTCGGTCAGTTGGCCGTTAAGCCAGGCTCGGCGAAGTGTACTTACGGAACTGGTTGTTTCCTCTTGTACAACACGGGTACCAGAAAATTGATCTCCGAGCACGGAACTCTTACCACGTTAGGTTTCTGGTTCCCCACGCTCGACGGCGATGATGGCAAGCCCCATTATGCGTTGGAAGGTTCCATTGCGGTGGCTGGTTCCATTATCCAGTGGTTAAGAGACAATTTGAAATTAATTGAAAACGCCAAAGACATCGGTCCTTTGGCCGAACAAGTGCCTGATTCCGGTGGTGTGGTGTTTATTCCTGCCTTCTCGGGCTTATATGCTCCCTACTGGGATGGTGGAGCCCGTGGTACCATTTTTGGTATGACGCAATACACTTCTTCCAGTCATATTGCAAGAGCGGCCTTGGAGGGTGTGTGTTTCCAAGTTAGAGCCATTCTCCGTGCTATGGCCAAGGATGCCGGTGCTTCGGAGGATTTCCTTGAAGAGGCTTTGAACAACCAGCATGAAACAGCACCTTTATCCACTTTGGCAGTAGATGGAGGTATGTCCAAGGCAGATGAAGTGCTTCAAATTCAAGCAGACATTTTGGGACCCTGTGTCACAGTCGAGCGTGCTGTCATTTCTGAATGTACAGCATTGGGTGCAGCCATTGCAGCCGGTTTATCGTTCAAGGATCCAGAAGAGAGAGTATGGAAGGACTTCGACGACTGTGTGGCCAAAATCCACGATACCAAGGACTCCAGTGGAAACAGCTTCAAGGCCCAATTGCCAGATAAGGAGAGAAGACATTTCTGGAAAAGATGGGAGAATGCCATCGAACGTGCCCGTGGCTGGTTAGATGATAAGTAAATGAATATTAAGAGAGAATAGGTGAAGAAAAAGACTTGGTGCTTCAAGTTGAATAGAAAGAGAATTCATGGCTGATTTTTATGAATTGAATCCAATGCATTAATTTGATTGAATATGATGATATGAAAATTGGCTAGAAGTTGAAAATAATTATGACGGAGAATTAATTGGAGGTCGGATTTATTGCTGATTTACATGAATGAAGCATCGTCTCTTGTTCAGAGTAGTAAGTAGAAGAGATTAAATAATACAATCGCATTGATGGGTTTATTTAATGCGGGTTATATATATACAATAATAGATGTGTCTTCTTAAAGTCAAATCTAGTAGATTCGAGCGTGATATTCTGTGAGATTGGCACCATTAGGTTCATGAAACAAATAAGAATTCTAGCATTAATGAATATCTTCATGAGATCATTTCTGGAAAAATTATTTATGTGAAAATTCCATGTATGTTTCACCTTCATTGCTATTTTTGCTTCAAGAAAATCCTGGTTAAAGTATTCCTCGTGTCCTTTGGAATCTATTATCTGGCCTTATTTCTACACGAACTTTCAGTTATTGATAACATACGTACTGATGGTAAAATAATCATCGTAAACAATATAATTTTGCAGATAAACCAGAGTGAAAAAATGGGAATGGCGTCCTATGGGTAGGATTCTAATATTTCTGTTTGTGGTGGTCAATCACTTCAACCGTTCCCAATCGATAATGTACAAGCGTGGGCCCCGCCGGGTTTATGCAGAGGAATCGTCGCTGTCGTAGTCGTCGATGTGCAAATATTCGTCTTCGCCGCTTGCCTCTGTCAAGGCTAATCCATCTAATGTGAAGGACGTGTCGTCAGCTATCATTTGGGTGGGTATTTCGGGAACAGACTTCTTCTTTGGAGATAAAGTGGTTATCACATCGTTGAAAAACTTAGTGGTCTTGATGCTCAAGTCGTCAAGGCGGTCGTCCCGCACGAAGAGGGTGGACGCCTTGTTCTTCATGCTGGCCAATTCGTCGCCGTTGATGGCAAACATGCTGGAGGCTCTTTTAGAAATGCTCTTGATGAGAAAGTCATCGTGGTTGGGTTCGAGCATATTGGAGGCCTTGGTTCTGATTGTAGCAAGTATATCTGAAGTCTCATTTGATTCCGTGGCTGGCTCAGTCATTCTTTTGAGCTCAGTTGTAGTTTCGAGGTGGGCCTGCTTGAAGATGTCCAACTTGTTGGACTCTTCCAACGCTTTGAATTTGGCGTCCCTATTCTGTTGTTCGAGTTGGATGGCGATTTCCTGCAACTCAAACTGGAGCCGGCGGATCTTCTCTTCGTGGTGTTTGATCTGGTTGGTCTTGTCCTTGTAGGAGTTGAGGAGTTGCTGGTGGCGGTTGACAGGAGGTGCAGAAAACGGATCAGAAAGCTGGAGTTCTCCGGATGTGTGCTTTTTGTTGGATCCAACGGCTCCTCTGGGCTGAAGAGCCTCCGCGTTCCGTGCATTGGGACCCTTGAAACCTGGCGTAGCCACCTTGGGCGCCATGGTCTGGCGACTGTGCACATGTTTCAAGTACTCATCTGCCCGGGCCTTGACGGTAAGAGGACCCAAGTTGTTGGGATCATTGCGAAGAGCCCGCAATGGGGTGCTGGAAACGGGTCTGGCTGACCTCTTCGCTGGCGATGGAGTCACAGGAATGACGTTCTCTTTGTCGGACATTGTTCGGAAGACGTGGAGGGAGTGAAAAGTCGGGAAAAGACGCAGAAAACTGGGATTTTCGAAGGAAGGCTTCGATCTTGGGCTTAAGTAGGGGCGATCAGGCGGGTTGAAACAAATGTGGGAGTTCTTGGGAAGGCCGAAAGGCAGAGAAAGAAGGAGTAGTTTTGCAATCAGAGGCATTTCCCGATTCGGGCAGATCTAAACATGCGCCGCACGGGGTGCGGCGCGGACCCTTCCAGATTCGACTGCCCGCACGTGCCACTGCCCTCGGGACTGCCCAGGTGCCTGTGGAAGTCGGGGCCGGGAACAGAGCCGCTGGAGGCCATGGGGGACCTGCCTCAGCCTCCAGATTCTGACCAATAGGAGCACGAGCCGGGGGCTCCCCCACGGAGCCCCCAAACCCGCTCGCCGTAGCCCCCACGGGCCCCAACTCCTCCTCCTCTCCCAATCCCCCGTCCCACCCATCGCCAATATCACGTGCGCACTGTTGTCCAAACATTGCCACTCATATAATTCCAACATTTTCCCATCTCCTTTCTTCATCAAAATGGGCTGTATTGCTAAGACCAAGTGCTATCTCTCCTGCTTCCTCGTGGTTTACGCCATCTACTTGGCGTTCTACAAATGTGTCCAATTGAACGAGTCGGGCGTGGACCACACCCTCGACTCGGTGCTCAGTCCTTTGGCCCACACCCACTACAAGGCCTGTGACGCGTTGAGCCAAGGATCCCAGTACTTGAAGCCCTACGTGGGCCAGGTCAGCCAGTTCTTGGACACCCACGTGCACTCCCACCCTCTCTTCAAGCAGTACGACGTGGAGGGCAAGGTTGCTGTGGCCAAGACCCACTACCACACCCACTTGAGTGGCTACGTGCACCAGGCGTTCCAGTGGGTCGAGTTCTTGGAGCTCAAGGTGTACGAGTACTTGTTGGCCGCGTGGATCCAGGCCAAGACCTACTACCACCAGTTCCTGAAGTGAGCGGGTGCTGGCGGAGTCGCCGATGTTTATACCTGGCTGGGTCTCCTGACTGCAGTTTGTATCAATAAATGCGTATTTATGGAGTGTGTAGGCATCTCTGGGCCTATTGGCTGAGTCCTTTGTGGGCCCTGGCTGCGGCTGGCTCTTCGATGGCGCTATTCGGGGCTTGTTGGGCATTCTCGGGTGAGTATGTTCCATAACTCTAGTTTCGGGAGTATTCTTCTCCGTATGAGTGAAACAGACCATGAAAAATGCACCATGCGATTCAGAAATGGACCAATGCGACGACCCGCGATACAATTTGGGCCAAGAATGGTCTACGCCATAGTTACCAGCATTGTAGTTGTTTCCCACCGAATTCACGGTAATTGACCCTTCTTCGGACCTCTTTCTTTGCAATTCTGTTTCTCGCTATCTGAGCTTCTCAAATTAAACGTTTACATGATTTAACGATAGACACACTAGGAAACTTGAGCCAACTACCCGTTCCTGTAGCCTAAGACATTTTCCTGATGGAAATATCATGATTTCGGGGTCCTAGTGAAAAATCTGTCAACGGCTTGGTGTCTAATTGGGCATCCCATATGCACGTAATATAGCACTAATCTGGAATATTTTTATACTCAGACTTGACATCAACAAATTGGGTTCGTCTAAATTGTAATCAGTGCGGAATAGAGACGAATATTGATAGCATGCGTATGGTTCAGATAGGGAAGTGGCTTGTCTCTGATTCAGCTAAGCATGAAAACGTTTGAACGAAAAAGGATGATATTGTAGGCTGTGAGCATCGATTCTCAAGCAAATCTCCAAAAAGTTAACTTAGGTGGGACCCAATCAATCAAGAGTTCAACTAGAGCTTCCAATTGGTGCCATGAGAAGCCAAGTTTTGGTTGTAGACTTATCTGGCCAGGAAATATTCTTATACAAGCTTGGGAGTGTGATGAGAAAATTTGGCAAAACTTGAACTTCGAAAACAATCAAACAGGAAGCATAAACTTGTTATTGGATTTTGATTCGTTTGAGTCGATATTTGATCTCTCTGCCTCCCAAAATATTGAGCTCTTTTGAGTGCATTGAAATTTCCATGTAAAATGTTTCAAAAACGATAAGCTTTAAAGCTTGATTCTCTGGCCCACAATTGTTCATCAAATTTGCCTACTTTTAACTCCCACAATTTGTTTGAACTCACTCTTATTTTGTTTGTGTTTTAATGAATCTCTGAAGCCTTTACCCTCGGTATGAAGAAATCCTAGAGTTAAGAATAACTCACGCACAATTTGATTGAAACTTATTGGACATTATTCTCCAAATATGGAGCTGTTGCTAGGCTCCAATCCTGAAATCGATGATAAATTTGTTTAGATGAAGTAATTTCCAGAGATTCTACCCCACGACGATATGGCAATTGATTACGTCTCTTCTATCGGCAAATCTAAAACAATAGTGCGGCTGAATTCGTCTATTCTAATATTCCTGAAAAGAAGCGAATGCAATCGAAGGTTCAAATGCAAAGATAAGCAACTGACATGAAGAAATCTTCAAACCTTTTGGAAATGACTTTTTTTTTTCGTAGTAGAGCAGATGCTGTTAAAAATGCACATCATATGAAGTAAGATTTGATTTACTTGACACAATCTTTAGTGAGATATGGTTCAATCACTTTATCTTTTCTTTTTTTTTTATGATATAGTTGAATTGATGCAACTCCGTCAACTTTTCATGTTGGCAAAAGTCTTGAACTTTAGCAAAGTTGCATTATAAAAAAGTGAAAAAGACAACTTAGGATATATGCAACGGCAACATTTAGTCCAAGGCCACATATGTTAATTGATGCATAACTTTACTAAAGTCCGCCAAAATGCATTTTTCAATATCTGGTCAACTTTTATTCATTTTGTACGCTTTACTTAGAAGCCTAAAGTTTTTTTATTCACTTCAATAAATCATTGCGCTTGGTTGAGTGAAAAATTCCAATATTCTTGTAGTCAGGACCACCCGTTCACTAAATAAAGATAACTCGGAAGTCAAGTTGAATTGGATACGTGTAATAAAAGTAGCCTATTTTTGTCACTTGTTTGTGCTACTTAAGCTGGGTAATAATCCTGTCTAAACCTGTAAAAATGTTCCATATTTCAAGTGGCTTTCGATTACATTATTGTTTAAAAAGAAGCAGTAGCAGAATATTGTGCTCGAAATCGGCCCATCAGAAGAAAAATAATAATAAAATACTTCTGTTTACATAATGTACGATATACTTACCATCTAATACGGATCAGATAAATGTAAAAGATTCCTAACTGTCATGTACATCTTGTAAAATGAACATGAAAAAAATTCACCCAAATATGCCTGGTTGAATTGAGTATGTGCTAAGAACTAGGATATGCTTTCATATTTAATATACTTGAATCAACTTATATAGCAATTGATTTTAGCTTCGAAGTTTTCATGCTAGCATTGGTGCTGGAAATTATTCATTTGACTTGCAGAAATCTCTAGATTAAGAAATAGGCCGTTTCAGTGTACTAAAACACTACGTTTTCTCCATTCTGTCCTTTCTCAAACTTCACATGTCATGTTCCTACTGGAACCTACATTAAATTACTCGTACCACTTCGTATAGTGCTACAGAGGTCTGTAGTGTCCCGATTTCGACCCGGAAAACTATTCCTGGACCATCCCCTGAAACTGCAATAGCACCGGTCCAATTCTGGCCCTATTAGTCCGCTAATTGGCCCGCAATTCCCGCCATAACGCGTCTCTTTCTACTCTTCTGTTCCTGCCAAAGTGGTCTGCGCACTTTACAAGAAACAAGAATCATCCGTGTCCTTTATCCACCATGTTCTTTAACTTGTGGCTACCATTCAACGCCTTGTTGGCGTACTTTGTATACACGCTCTCTGTGGTATGTCCCATTAATGACCTGAGACCCTTGGATGCACTGGTTCTTGCCCAGTCGTCGCCAGTGACTTACCACACGTGTGTCACTGGCCATGAATACATCAAGCCAGTCTATTTGACGGTGGTTCTTCCTCGCTATCAGCAGACGGTGGCGCCTGTTTTGGAAGACCTTGATTCCCGCTTCAAGATTCGTGCCAATTTGCACCGTTTGACCAAATTTGTTGTCGATTTGGACAAGGACAAGAAGGTGACCAACTTCGTGGAAAACAGGATCTCCGACGCCCAGGCCGGCATTGACTTCATCAGTGGCTGGACTGAGAAGGAGTTGGTTCCTAGAGCTGCCCTTTTCGCCCAGAAAGCACGCGCTAAGGGCCATTACTACTGTGGTGTTGTCAGAGCCCAATTCAAGACCCAATGGACCACTGTGGAGCCAAAGATCATTGATTTTGGGTTCAAAATTTACAGTATGGCTAGTCCCTATGCCAAGAGATTGCTTGAGTCCCAATGGGTGGCCAAGGCCGTGGATTGGGTCACCTATTCTCTCGATGCGTTCTTGGCCAAGGCCAACTCGCCTTTCCTTCAAGAGAAACTGGACTTCATTAGAGGTGAGTTCAGAAACTTGCTCAAATTCAACGAATTCTCCCGTGCCCAATCCCAGACCTATGAAGAAATTGAGTCTTTGTTGGTCGACGAGGAAGAGGATGACGAAGAGCCTGAAACCGTTTTCTTGACTTCCACCATTACTGAAACTCAACAGCCCACACAAGCCGTGGGTACCGTTGAGGCTGTATCTAGTGAAGTGGGAATCAGTGTCGATAAGTATCAGGATCCAAATGTGGTCAGATTGAACGAGGAATTGCTGTTGTGGGAAACCAAGGTGACCAGAACTATCGAGTTGGCAGCTCAAAACTTGGAGGTTGAAATGAAACCTATTGTTGACCGCTCAATTGAGTCCATCAAGGAGGATATCAGCTCGAAAATGCAACAATTGCAAATTGAAAACCACAAGCTTTACCAGAAACTTAACAAAATGATACAGGGCATCAACAAGGACTACGAAAAAATTAAGCTCAGTAACGATACCTCGATTGAATCGTACTCAAGGCAAGATGTTCGTGATGTCATTGCTGAATCATATAAAATGCCAGAAGATTTGGCCAAAGTGATTCAAAACGATTACTTGATCAAGACCCACGAATTTGTTGTTGAAAATTACTTCAGAGAAATTCAAGACACCATCGACGTTTTGGAAACTTTTGCTGACACTACGATTCAGGAGTTCTCCAAGCTGTTGACCAGTCTCTTGGAAGAGCTCAAGTTCGAGAACGAGGAAATTTCATGGCAAGCATGGAAGCAATTCCATCGTGTTAAGGAACAACTTTTCGAATTCCGGGATAACATTATTGACACTGCCAATGAGTACAAATTGAACAAAGAGAACAACAAGGAATTGAAGACTATTGGTTTGGACTCTTGGAATCACTACTTGAGAAATGTGGAGTTCCACATCAATTTCTTACTCAGAGACAATGATGATTACTTGAAATTGGTTAGAGCCAAGGCCAACATTGCATTCCAATTCAGAGAGAGTTTGATCAGAGAACTTGAAGAATCTTGGGAGGCTGAGAAGAATACCATTGAAAGCACTCAAGATGCTGGAGAAGAAGCTGACGTCCAGGAGGAAGGTAAAGAAGATGTCAAGGAGCAATTTGAAGAAGTAGTGACGGAGAAAGTTGAAGAAGTTGAGGTTGTGACAGAAAATGTTGAAGAAGAATCAGAGAAAGTGATTGAAGAGGTCGAAGAAGTGAAGGAAGATTCATCTTTTGAAACTGCTGCTCCAAATGCTGCCGTTCCTGAAGCTGTGCCTGTGCCTGAATTTGAACCTGTTCCTCAACCAGAACAGCCAGTTGAACCTGAACTCGAAGAAGTTAGTACAGAAGATATTGATGAGGAAGAAACCCCAATTCCAGTTGTTGAGGAATCGATTTCTGAGGATATTGAGGATGAGCCTGTTATTCAAGTATTTGATTCAAATGACAATAATGAACAATTAAGTGGAGAAATTGTCGAAAGCGAAGAACATATTGGTGGAGAGGTGGAAGAAAATTCTGACTCCATTGAGGGCGATGAAGTGGTCGTTGAAAGCATTGTCGACATTGTAGCTGAAGTGTCAGCTGACGAAGATGTTCTTTCGGGACATGTCGTGGAGCACCAGGATACTATTCTTGGTACTGGTCCTGGACAAGAAACTGAAGATGAGATCAAAGATGACTCCGAACCAACGCAAGGTTGAAGATATTGCTATTTTTTTTTGGGCCATAAATTCGTTATAAAAGCTGAATAATTGATGGAACTCCTGGTTTACAACTGCAAGGGGAATGTTCCCTCGGTTTTGCTGCCACGACGCAACAATTCCAATGAATTATGTCTTGCAAATTGTTTAGAACTGTGATACCTTTGAATTCCAGCAACGAATGCAAATAATTCAATTGCAAAAGGAGGAAATTTAGTGCTGATATTGATCAGAGTCGTCTCTACTAAAGTGAGAAGTCATAAATCACTTCTGCTATTTTTGGGAGTTGTTTTCACAAGAGCTAATAAGGTCCTTTGTGATACTTTTCTCCACAATTACTTGAATAGTACGATCGAAACAAGGGCTTTGGGATCTACGGTCCCATGTGTCAGCCTTTTCGGTTTTCAGCCCCAACTTTTCAGTAATTATCCGAAGACTACGGTACCTGATGCGTAATATTGGCTTTGCCGTGGCTTCATTAATACAAATACCTGATACAAGAAGTGGAATTGTAGGAAAGTAGAGGGAAAGTAGGTGAGATAGAATAACAGAAGGTGTAGGAAATGAACAATAAATAATTTTAGTGAGCAAATTATTTATAATTAAAGCTGAAATGACTCCATCAAGATCAGTGCTTGATCTTTCCCGATTTCACAGGCCCCGTCAATTACAGGTTTCCAAAACTTCCTGGATTTCGTATATGTCGTAGAGCCCCTATGCCATTGCAAGAAAAGATCCTTCTGTTCATGTTCCGGAAAAATCAAACACATGGGTTGAATAGAGATGCAGGCCATCTCTATGATCACATGTTGGCCTGTAATGACAGGTGTGATTGACGTTTCAGGCGATCCGATCTGCAACCGACCAGATGCCCATTGGTTGAAAATCACCAGATTAGTTCGGGAAAACCACGAGGTGAATGCTGTGAAATTAAAAGCAGGAACGCCTCAGGAACAGGCTATGCACTCAAGGTTTCAGGACGAAAGAGTGAATGCCCGTATCCCCAAGTGCATATACGAGGCTCCAGAATAGTATTCAGAATTGCGTTCAGACTGGCGTTGGAATGGATTGTCGGAGTAGATTCCGAAGGAGATTCCGGCGTATATTCCGGCGTAATACCATCGATGCTTTCGGACTACGTCTTCATAGTCTTGACTTTTCAGGTCCGACCCCAATCCAGTCAGGAGGTCAGGTCTATTGCACTGCAACGGGCAGCTTGGATTGAGGATTGTTGGGTGTTTTAGGCGATATCGGGCGTTCCTGTTTCGGGAAGCGGCTGTTGCGATGGTCTCAAATATGGGTCGGTTATCGCCGTAGAGATAAGATAAGGCCATATCGCAGAAAATGAATGGCGGAATTGGGAGAAGTAGAGAATGGATAAGAGCTGAATAGGGCATTGGGATGGCGTCTCGCTTGCCTCGAGGACAGTAGCCGACTATTGGAGCGATCTGTCATGGAGTAAGAAGCACAAGACGATAACAATTGCAGAGGGAGGAGAGAAGGTGGAAGAATTCAATGGAGAGAATTGAGAATCATCATCATAATTAGGTGAGAACCCCAGAATTAGTTGAGAACCATCAGAATTAACCTAGACAAGAGCTGGGAAGACATCACGTAACCCTGTCTGGCGCCTAATTTGACAATAGCTTCGTAGACCCCAAGACTGGAAGTAAAGCCAGAGAGATTGTAGAAGAGGAGAGGTCCAATTGAGCCTCTGAACCTTCTGGATCACCATGTCTATCCACCAATACTATACTCACTTTATCTAATCCTGAAGAGTTATCTATCCATGCCCTTTGCCCTTATCGTCCGTCCCCTTATCTCCCTCCAATTCCCGCCATTGCATCTCCTTCTCCCTTCTTTCCTTTCTTCTTCTTCTCTTCTCTGTTCTATAATCTCATTCTACATCTTCTTCAAAGCGAGATGCCCAGATCATTTCACAGCACCATTGTTCTCCACAAATGACCTCGTGAAGCCTCATCTCGCCCCATCGCCGACACTTCCTTTGGTCCATGGCCTGACAGTCCGTGAAGAAGTCTCTTTGTCCCGAAGCTCCCAACCACAAAGGGCCAGAGGACCCAAGCCTGGTTCCGTTACCCCATGGATCAGGAAGCCCGTGATCCTGTGACCCCGGATTCTGCCCGAGGTCTGCTCGGGCTGCGGCACCGTTGCCATGCTGTGAAGGCTGGAGGGCGGTGTAGGTCCTGCTGGTGCCTAGACCCTGAAGACGGTCCTGATTATGGGACACTGGAAATTAATAAATGGACACTCAATACTCAATTACATGGAATTAATTAATTACACCAATTGCATCCTCAACTGGGGGTCGATTACATTCACGACTCGGGGTCGAGGCGTCGCTTTCACCCCATCCACGTATTCTACTCCTCTGTATGTTTATCCTCTCTTCTTCTCTTCTGCCTTCTCCTTCTCTCCATTCCCCCATACCCCCAAATAACCCATCTCTCTATATTCCTCCTTATCGCGCACTTCCTTCAAAATACACACCACTCTTCTTCTCTACTTCTTCTCTTCTTCCTGTGCTTTTGCCTCTGGTTTGCTTTTGGCAGCCACCCGTCCCACCCCCCATGTCCCTAACGCCTATCACGTCCTCCACACAACCAATCACCACGCCCCTATACGTGGTTATCCCCCAACCCCCATATTTTGGAACCCAGATCGCGCTTCACAATCACACGCTTGGTTTCCTCTTCTCCTTGATTGGCCGATAAGATCGCCCAAAACGGCAGCGAAGGACCAACGGAAGCGGCTATTGTTCGGGGCGCCAGGTGCCCGATCAGCGCCGGGGAAGAAGGGGGTCCAGAAGGCGGACTCCAAGGGTCGGGCGTTGGAGTGTTGGGGTGTTGATCTCCACTGGAGCGGTGTTGCAAGCGTGGAGGGGCCGTGGGGGCACGGACACCAGTTGGGGGCAAGCATTGGAGGCAGCGGGTCCGCGGAGCCAGGGAGCTCGGACCCGCAAGCCCGCGGCAGAGTCAGGGCTTGCAACAGGCGGTGGGACTATCCTGGTAGCAGAGGCGCGGGACTAGGGAACCGGTATATTGTGAGCCCTGGTGCCCTCCTGTCTGCAGGGTGCGGGCTGTCATTGGCTGTGATAACACACGCCTCCGACCCACCGCCAGCGTGCGCGGGCTCTAAGCCCGTCCCTGTCTTATCCGCAATGACTACGCACACATGCCAAAAAAAGAAATGCCCGTCCGGGCTAAATCACACCCTCGAAAAAGAAACGTCCCGGTACAAAGGTGCTTTTGCGATCGCCGGTCACCGCACCTGTCTTATCCTTTCGGCCCACTTATCGCTGTATATATATTCCACCACCGCCGCCCCGTTTCCCGGTTTTCTTTATCGCTCGCATCACCACTTCTTTTCCCTTCTGCATTTCCCTATAGACAATGGTTTCCATTACCGAACAAACCGCTATATTAGCCAAGTACTTGGACCTCAACCAAAACGGTAAGGTCTTGGCCGAGTACGTCTGGATAGACGCTGAAGGCAACACCAGATCCAAGTGCAAGACCTTGGACAAGAAGCCCAGCTCTGTCGACGACTTGCCAGAGTGGAACTTCGACGGTTCTTCCACTGGCCAAGCCCCAGGCCACGACTCCGACGTGTACTTGAGACCCGTTGCTTTCTACGCAGACCCTTTCAGAAAGGGTGACAACATCATCGTTTTGACCGAGTGCTGGAACAACGACGGTACCCCCAACAAGTTCAACCACAGACACGAGTGTGCCAAGTTGATGAAGGCCCACGCCGACGAAGAAGTCTGGTTCGGCTTGGAACAAGAATACACCTTGTTCGACCAATACGACCAACCCTACGCATGGCCAAAGGGCGGTTTCCCCGCTCCTCAAGGCCCCTACTACTGTGGTGTCGGTACCGGTAAGGTCTACGCCAGAGACGTGATCGAGGCCCACTACAGAGCCTGTCTCCACTCCGGTGTCAACATCTCCGGTATCAACGCCGAGGTGATGCCTTCGCAATGGGAGTTCCAGGTCGGCCCCTGTGAGGGTATCAAGATGGGTGACGAGTTATGGATTGCTCGTTACTTGTTGCAAAGAGTTGCTGAGGAGTTCGGTGTCAAGATCTCCTTCCACCCTAAGCCTTTGAAGGGTGAATGGAACGGTGCTGGCTGCCACACCAACGTCTCTACCAAGGCTATGAGAGTTCCAGGAGGAATGAAGGACATCGAGTCCGCCCTCTCCAAGTTGGCCAAGAGACACAAGGAGCACTTGTTGTTGTACGGAGCTGACAACGACCAAAGATTGACTGGTCGTCACGAAACCGCTTCCATGGAGGCCTTCTCCTCCGGTGTTGCCAACAGAGGTGCCTCTGTCAGAATCCCCAGATCCGTTGCCAAGGAAGGATACGGTTACTTCGAGGACAGAAGACCCGCTTCCAACATTGACCCATACTTGGTCACTGGTATCATGGTGGAAACCATCTGTGGATCTATCCCAGACGCTGACATGTACAAGGAATACGCCAGAGAAACCTCTGACTAAATTTCACACTAAAAGATCTCATCTTTGCAAATGTAACCCTCTAATTCTCCTCCCCCACATTTATAGTAATTTGCTTGCTTTCACGGCATGATTAAAAGTTTGTGCTTATAGACTCAATGTAAAGTTTATCCGACCAGATCTATGTTAGATCGATGGAATTTTACCTTTAATGTAATGATATTTCAGATATTATGTATTTTGCACAAGACTGTACCTGATCCAAAAGAGACTACGATGACTATTGAAATCATGCCAGTAGAAGAATATGGGCCTACGAGGTATCCCGTGGTTTTCGGCATCTTGATCCAAGCAACTCAAAAAACTGGATGCACTGAATTTTCAAATAGCAATATTTGATGGTTGTGATCTGGTGTGAGTTATACAAACCACTTGCTATCACCGTGGTTCGAGTGTCTAAAGCAGAAGCCTCTCGAAACCTCACCAAACAGCCTCTCTCCAGGCATAGAGCTCTTTCCAGATTCACCCCAGGTGTCTCCAAAGTAGAATTCTACAAATCCATTCTACAACCGTTGATTTCACTCTATTAAAACGATTGACACCACAGACCCAGACTCTTCCCTCCAATTCACTGCAATTGCTTCGCCCCTGCTTATTCCCCTGACTACGTCTCCGTCATCTTGCCCCACAGAATCTGTGACTACGATCTGGTGGCTGTCGAATCTGGGGATTCAGCAGGAGCAAATTTCACAATTAGACCAGGAGTATTTCCCGCAAACTATTCCCTCAACACGCGTCGAATCACAAATTGCCTCACACCTGTCTTGGCCGGAGTGGCCAGTGGGCATCGAGGCCGATTGTCAAGAGGGATTATTGGCAAATGGCGGCCTGGGGCCACGAGTTGCTGACTTGTGAAAGTTGAGTTGGAGGCACTTTGGATGGCACATTGGACACCGCGGCTAGCTCGAGGACCATTACCCGAACAGGACAAGAGATGTCCGGATGGCCATTCCCACTGCATCGGTGCGCGCACGACCCGTCTCGCTTGTGATTTCTTCGCTTGGGTGGGCGCAGGTGAGCGGAACCTGGATGACGCGCAAACTGTTCGGTTACGTGAGGTTTCGGAAAATCATTTCCATTTCGGGCCTCGAAGAACACTGGCTTTCCGCACAAGCTCTGGCCCTCGGACAACTTCCCCGGCCTCCAGCTTTCCAGAGGGGGGCCACTGTCCATCCCGACACTCCTTCCCAACTATCCGTCCCGACACTTCACCCGAAACTCCACCCAACACCTATTCCAATACTCCATCGCAGTATTATGGCCTTCTCTTCCTGGTGCCTAGATTTTCCTGCCGGAGACAGGTTCCGCGTTATGTTACTCTGCGGGGCCGGGTCAGAAATTCCTGGGCCAATTATTCATGGAGGCGGGTCCCGACACCTGTGCTTAGTGGATTAATGGGATTAATGCGGGCTATATCGGAAGATGTTCCCGTGTTGCACTAAGTGTATTAGTCTGTGTTAGTCTGTGTTTTTGCAGCCGCCCCAGAATAGTTGCTGAAGTGTAATTGCAAGCGAAGCAAGGCTGGAAATATAAGCGAAGCCTCGAATTGGAGAAGAGTAGGAAGAGAATAAGGGAATATGCGTTGGGTGCTTAGAAGCAGAAGCACCATCCACACCCCATTGCATGCATTGCATGGAACAGAGACAGGGTTCACTGAATGTGGAAGTAGAACCAGAAGAGAAGAGGTGGCATCTGCATTGAAAGTTTCACTCTTGTGATGACATCATAATCGTAATAGTGTCAAGGCTCTAGTCGAGATGGAGTTTTGGGGGCACTGCGGTGCAGGTCTCGAACAATTCATGAATTTCATGGAACGGTCCATGAAACTGGCCATGGGTGATATGGTATTAGAGTGTTAGGCTGGTATGCCTGGTATTGGTGTAATGGTGTTAGGCTGGTACGCCTGGTATAGGTGTTATAGGTGTTATGGTGGTATGGCTGTTTGTAGTGGGTCGTGGTGGGTCGGAAAAACTCGGGGATGTCACACTATACCAGAAGGAACAACGGTTCATTGTCGGAAGAATTGACAACCTTCGAGGATACAGTATTGATTTTCCAGATGTAATGAATTATGTCCTCTGTTGCCTTTCGATTGTGGACCTGCAGTGAAGTGACTGAGAAGTAGAAGCGGCAATGAAGGCTCTGCTAATGCGGTAGCAGCATAACCTCTGTAATGTGGTAGCAGCATAGGCTCTACTAGCGGTAGCAGCATAGGCTCTGTACTAATGCGGTAGCAGCATAGGCTCTACTAATGCGGTAGCAGCATAGGCTCTGTACTAATGCGGTAGCAGCATAGGCTCTGTACTCGGAAGGAAGTAGCTGTGAAGTGATTGAGCACCCCAGTCTTTATTTCAATAGTAGCACATTGCATTTCTTGATCCTGCAAGAACAGAAACTCATCCACCGAGCCAACCTCAGCACCTAGCTCAATTGAACTATATCTAGTCCACTAGATCAATTGAAAAGGATTGTAGAACATGGCTTCCGCAAAAGTATGGGGTATATCCCAAATATTGTGGACATCTTTCGCTTTTATTAGATGTACATTCTCTTTGAAAGCTTATAGAGTACGTGCTTTACGCCTTCATATCCTGTTATCATACATGTCCATTTTGTCAAAACAACGAGAATTAATTGGTGGGGAAACCCGTAGAATGATCTTCTGGATCAGGAATTTGCTTCCCCCTGAGGAGAAAGGGTGCTTCTCACTCATTTTATCTTTCTGTGATCTACTTGTATTTAATTTGAGTTGTTGGTCTTGGTTTCTAGCAGAAACCTAAATAGAAAAGGTGTACGGCATATCTTGACAGCATTTGAAACAAACTTTGAATACTGTCAATCGGGTGACAAAATTCGAAGACAATGGTTCAATTCTTCTGTGTCAGCATAAATCCAATATTTGGCCCAGTTAAATAAGTTCCACAATCTTTGTAAATAACATATATTCCAATATTAAATGATACAAGATATAAAATTTAATTCGGTGCTTCTTTCAGATTTAGATATCAAAACATCCCATTGTGGTTTATTGTGATTACTGGTATATGTCTTATATTCTATCTTGAGGTGTAAACTCGCCATGAAAAGATTTCAAATGTGATGGCAAAGCAAATCAATCAGGTATCAGTTTCCATACAGATATTGAAGCTTAAAGCATGGCCTAGTTGTTTAAATCCTATACTATTGAATGTGACCATATCTACTTCCTCAATTCCATCCACAGTTTCGTTTTCATCTACTTCATCTACTTCATCGGCCTATGTCTGAGTCAAGAGCCCACTGGCTCTCATATTAATCCTATTATGTCTTGCTCATTTCTGTTGGAATATCACGTTAACTTTGATTATGGAATGCCATTGCTAAAACTCCATAACAGTATCAATAGGTTGGAACTTACCTTTAATTCTGTATGTCTAATACCAGTCCACTCAGTAGCAGTACTTGAGTAATCACTTCCCTCACAGAAGATGCCGTTCTAGTATAGTGGTTAGTACAGTTCGTTGTGGCCGAACAAACCCAGGTTCGATTC
>JAJMBP010000072.1:0-35210 GCA_030565345.1 Suhomyces coccinellae
TTTGACTCTTAATAAGGACATCAAAAGGTTACGGGTTCGACCCCCGTATCGGGCTCTCTTTTTTGATTTTTAGTGGTAGTGACTCTCACTGAAAATGTCAACCTGTTCTAGGCTTGACTTCTGCAAAGTCATTTCGTTTTGCTTGTCGATGGTTCTCTTGAAGAATGTAACTGAATCATACTTGAAGTAGTCTTGTAGATAAGGTTTATAATTTTAGGGGGGGTTTATGAACAAGAAACAGCCTGGTTAGCTCAATCGGTAGAGCGTTTGACTCTTAATAAGGATATCAAAAGGTTACGGGTTCGACCCCCGTATCGGGCTTTCTTTTTGTCTTTTTAACTTCGGTCTGTTGTTGCAACTAGCAGATATTGCTATTCATTAGCAAGTGAAGTTAAGTACTGAGGTGTTGCAGTACATCTTTTTAATTGGTCTTCGTTAGAATGAGATAAAGCATCAATGTGATTGTTTCTCGCAGTCTCATTTAATGACAGAAAGTATATGCTAAGTGTTTCCATACATTTTTGATGGAGAGCAACCAAGTAATTCAGATATCTAAGACACTTGAGTAGAAATTAATCCAAATACGAAGACCTAGCCGGGATGTGCTATATACTATTAGGTGCAGTAATTAAGTATGTTAACTTACATGGTGAAAATGCAAAATTCGTCATCATTAGCTCTATAATTTTATAATACAATGCTCAACACCAGAATCTGTAGAGTCTGACATAGAATGGGCGCTCAGCCAATTTGGCTCTTTCTTCAGCCAATTCTTGTTGTAAGAGATCCAAGTCCACGTTAGCCCTTCCCGTGTCCAAGTCGATATCTTCGGCTCTGATGAATAAGGCCCAGTTCCTCTTCCACAACTTGTAGACGAGCCACGAGGCAAGCAACACTGGGAATCCGAGGTAAGAGACAAAGAAGCCATAGGCACTTGGCTTTTCCTTAATAGGGAACAATGCAATCCAGAATTGTGCAATCAAGACCAAAGTGTTCAAAATAAGACCGTAATATGAACCCCAAACACCACACTGTGAAACGTAAGGAAGTTCATTCAACAGTCTTTGTTGGGCTTGCATTGCTCTTCTGAAACGAATGTGACTCAAGTTGATCGAGAGCCAAGTAAAAACTGAACTGAGACCCGATAATGCAAGCAACCAGTCGAAAACTTGCTGTTGTTTGTCACTGGCGACAATCAATGCAAAAAGACCGAAAATGTCGGTAATCAAAATAGCAGCCAATGGTCTTCCCATTCTGTCAACGTATCCAGTCCATTTTGGGGCCATACCTTGCTCAGCCAATGAATTCAATGATCTAGAAGTGGCATACACAGAAGCATTACCAACAGAAAGAACAGCGATCAAAATAACTGCATTGATAACACTTGGCAAACCCTTGATTCCACCGTTAACCACAGCAATAACAAAAGGAGATGCTGTAGCATCGACTGAGGAAGCACCCATTAATTTCTTACTGTTGTAAGGAACTAAAGTAGACACCATGACCAAAGATCCTAAGTAGAACAAGCAGATTCTCCAGAAGACTTGCTTAATAGCTTTTGGCAAGGTCTTTCTTGGTTCTTTAGTTTCTGCAGCGGTCAAACCGATCATTTCCGTTCCACCGAAACTGAAAGCAGCAGTCACGAAAACCGAACAGACTCCTTTGAACCCATTTGCAAATGGCCCAGGGTCTCTCCAGTAACGACCACCAATAAACTCATGAGATGGGCCTCCACCACAAATCAAGACTATACTCAAGATAATGAATCCTATGACAGCAACCACTTTGATCAACGAGAAAACAAACTCGGCTTCACCGTATCCTTTGACTCCCAATAAGGTAATGAAAGTAATGGCAGCCCAAAAGATAACGACAAACACAACCGAATTAATCTCCAGGTTCCAGTATTTGATAGTGATCGAGCCAGCAACAAGTTCTAATGGCAACAAAACGAAAAACTGCATGAAATAGTTCCATCCAACTGAAAAACCAACTGCTGGTTCTATGAATCTACTTGCAAAAACGTTGAAACTTCCACTCACAGGGAAAGTGATGGAAAGCTCTCCCAAGCCTTGCATTGTAGCAAAGACGCCTGTAGCAGTCAATATCCAACCAATCACAACACCACCGGGGCCACCGGTATGTAATGCTGAGCCAGAACCGACGAACAAACCAGTTCCAATACTGGAACCAATTGAGATCATTTGCAAGTGTCTAGATTTGAGCTTTCTAGAAAGGTTAGAGTTGGCAGAGTTAAGGTTGATTCTCTCCATATCAGTGTACTCCTTTCCCTCATCGATATCTCTTCTTGTCAAGGTTTCTGTGACTAAGGCAGGCTTGAAGGAGTCTTTGAAAGACACCCACATGCTGCTACTACCTCCTTCAGCAGCCTCAGTAGAGCTAGATTTAAGCTGGTCAAGCTCTGTAATAGATGGCTCATGTTTGCTATCACGAGAAGCCATGATGAATGAATAATTGTACCAAACTCTTCGGCCCAGGATTTTCCTGCTACATATAACTGGGGCAAGTCATCACCTCACTTTAGAAAAGTCAAGCAAAACTTGGCCAGTAATATGGGTTGCATGGAAATGGGTATGAACCTTTATACAGTTCGAATGGCGAAATCCCAATTATGAGTCACACTAGAGGTAAGCGACCCAGAATTTGGCAGGTTGACGTCTTCCCAAGCAGATTTTGCACCTATTGGGGTAGGCATCAGCGAGAAGTCGTGACTTCGGTTGCAGTGTCCTTGATTTTAGCGAAATTTCTTTTTTTTCAGGGTGTTTGTGGAACCGTTGCAAGTATTTTTTCTGTCAGGCTGGTCCAAAACGGCTTGTGTCACCGCAAAATGGGCCGACCTGAATTTCCATCTTGGCTGAAATAATTAGGCATCCTTCCTTGTTGAATGTGACCTGGGAGTGGCGCTTGAATTTACTAATCGGGAAAGTTCCTGGTACTTATTCTCAATGCCGACAATACGAGGAAGCATTAATCTGAGATACTCTCTTATCTCAACCATCAGTTTTCGGAGTTCGGCCATCTCGGGACTTCCCGAATCGAGCTCATTGAGCGCCTTGCCTATGTTCTTGCACTTAGTGTCGATGTTGCTGTCTAGACTATCCATTCTGGCGCTTAACAGTGCCAATTGCGTGCGCATGAACTGCTGCTGGTCCACGAGCAGACAATGGATCAACTCTAATGTACTGCTTCTGCCATTCAAAGCAGAAGCATCATAGGAAGTCTGATTGGTGCCATTCAGTTCCGAAGAGCCCTTATTGAGGTCTATCTGCTTCCGTATGGTTTCTAGAGTTTCAGTCGTTTCCTTGTGATTGGATCTCACCAAAACCACAAGGTCTTCCTGGATAGTGTCATGGAGATTGATCGACTCCAACTCCAATCGCGAGGCCCATGTAATTAGGTCCTTCGTGCTGTAGTCGTGGAGTCTCTTTTGAGGATCTGCTTGAGCATGGATGGCTGGAACATTACTAGAGCCCACTTTTTTGGGCCTTTTTGCCCGATTTTCTTCTACTCTTTGGGTGAGAAAGAAACTATCATCTTCACTTGAATATTCCGTGTCCTGTGTCTGATTTGGTAGCATTTTTGTAGTGTTGGGGCTAAGAAGAGGATGTAGTTGTTGTCGTTTTGCATCCGTTGCAAAAGCATGGCACGTGAACAAAGTCACGCGCACTACAATTCATCTCTACTATCTATATAGTCTGGACAACATGTCAGATCTTAAGGAGTTCTTATACAGTATGTATGGTATCTGTTATCGTAACAGAAAGCCCTTGATCGGTTTGCCTTAGTGCCTTACTAACTTCTAGAAAAAGTTCGGGTGATATCCACAGATGCTCGGTTGTTTGAGGGAATACTACAGGGGTTTGACAAGTCCACCAACATCATGATAAGTGAGTGTATTGAACGAATCATTTACGATGAAGACGACGAGGAGAACCAGGAGATCCTATTGGGACTTTATATGATGCGTGGAGACACAGTGGTGTGTGTGGGAGAGGTGGACATAGAACTAGCCAAAGCCGAGGACTGGGCCACCACCAAGGGCTCGCTCAAGGGAACCAAGAACCCATTGTGAGTCTGAGTTTAGAGCTCACGATTCAAGGTTTCAGAATGTCCGTTCAGAAGGAACAGGCCGCAAATTATCAAATTTCCTTCACAAGTCCTTGGCAGACACATAAATCCATCACGCTCCCAGTTTGTCTCAGCTCATGACAGAAGAATAGAGAAAAATGGCCTGAATGACTGGAATATAGATGGATGGAATAAAAGGCACCAATATTATACTAGGTCCGACACGAAAAGGACCAAACATATCACTACAAACAACGCGTATGTTCACGTCAAATCTCAGCAATTGCATAAAATTGGACCATTGGAGGTCAGAATATGCACCAAGGTTCCAATCTACCCTTCATCTCGGTATTGCAAAGAAACAGCCATAGCTAATAGAGTAATTACCCTCCACTAAAAGTATGATGAAAAATAACACGCAGAAATATTCGGAAAAATGTAGATGTACAATACCTACTGGGAAGAATCAGCAGAGCATATCATTTCTGTTAAAACTAAGCTATTCATCTCTTCTCATTCTATTCATTTCATTCTATATCAACAATCCACACCTATTGTCTCACAGTGGGAATTCCCGCCAACTTCATCTTGACCCCCAACTCCAACAAGTAGTCCAATGCCTCATTGTAAACCTTAGCCTTCCAGATGGTCTCGCCCCACACGTAGATGCCGTGTCTTCTGACCAACACGGCCGAGGTTCCTGGGTAGTCCTTGATGGCCTGCTCAAGGCTGTCCACAAGATCCTCTTCGTGGGGCACGTTGTCGATAATAGGAATGACCAACTTCTCGTAGTTCTCCATGCTGCCCACCTTTTCCACCTTTCCGGTGTCCTTGTTGTACTCCAAGCGAGGCAATGCCTTGATCTGCTCGATGTGGTCGATGACGAACTCTTTCTCGTTTTCGAGCAAGATGGTCATCATCACAGCGTTCTGGGAATGGGTATGGATACAAGCTCCGGCGTCCCTAAGCTGGAAACAACTGACGAAAAGTGGAGTGCAAGCTGACGGCTTGTACTTGAAGTTCTTGGTCAATTCTGGCGGATAGTCGTTGGGAGATTTGATGATGTTGTCGGGTAGCTTGACCACAAACATCTCATGCGGCTGGATCCGTTCTTTCTGGACACCAGAAGGTGCTATGTAGATGATATCTGGATCCGGACCCTGGACATCGCGAATGGAAATGCCTCCTCCAGTGCCAGTGACCCAATTCTGGTCGTAGAAGAGACGACAGAGCTCGCAAATGATGTTTGCAGGATGACTGGGGTCGTCAAACTCGGAAATATCAACAGAAGTGGCCTTATCTTGAGCAGGAAGCGAAGTAGATGAAGACATTTGTGGAGAATATTAGATTAAAGTGAGACTGGCAAAAAATAGATGAATCCGGCACCTAAATGAAGTACAGATTATATTTAGTGAGATCTGATAGATTGACAAGACCAATGATAGGAAGCAGATAGATCCAGATCAATTAGATTCAAGCAGAAGTTGATAGAAAATGTCCTACTATTAAGTTGATAGAATAATTGGACAGAGTTCAGAATATGTGAAGCTAGGATCTTTCTGTTAAAGTGCACGGGCGAATCAATATTGAGTTACAATCACGAGCAAGTGCTCGAGGATCTTTGCGTGAAACGAGTGCACACGTTGTGTGGCTCAATTCTGCACAGAATGGATTACGTAGAGTGTAGAGTGAATGGATAGTCTGCACAGAGGTGGTCCTCTACCGGAGAATGGCACCTGGAGCACCACGTGGATATGAAGAGTTATTTCTATTGGATGGATTGGAAAGTGAATTGAAGGCAAAAAAACGGAGAGGAAGAGGCGAGCTGAAGGAGGGGAAGGACAGAACAGAGATTGGGCTAGATAGGAAGGGAGATGAAGCAAAAAGGGCCAGTGAAGGGCAAATGAGTCACGTGACACAGATAAGATCAGCAAGTCACATGATGGGTATCATGTGATACACATCACATGATGCATAACTTATCACCGCCACCAAAATCCCCTATATCTCCAAAATGGCCGGCCTAGAACAATCCTTATTCCAGCTCAAATTCACAGCTAAACAGCTAAACAGACAGTCTGCCAAGGCGGCCAAAGAAGAGCTCCAAGAAAAAGCCAAAATCAAGAAGGCCTTGACGCAAGGAAACAACGATATTGCGCAGTTGTATGCTCAGAACGCCATCAGAAAGGCCAATGAACGGGTGAACTTGCTCAGATTGGCATCCAGAATCGATGCTGTGGCCTCACGTGTCCAAACGGCCGTGACAATGAGGTCAGTCACCGGCAATATGACCCAGGTCATCAAGGGTATGGACAAGGCCCTCCAGACGATGAACTTGGAGAGGATATCCATGGTCATGGACAAATTCGAGAACCAGTTCGAAGATATGGATGCATCCACCAACTATTACGAGACCACCACCAACAACGTCAGTGCATTGACCACGCCGCAGGAGGACGTCGACGAGTTGTTGAGCCAGGTGGCCGACGAAGCAGGCATAGAAATGAAGCAGGGCTTGAACGAGACCAAGGTGGAGATTTCCGCCCCTCCGGTCAGCAACATGACAGAGGAGAAGGAGGACAAGTTGGCCGAGAGATTGCGGGCCTTGCGGAGCTGATGGGCCAGGAATATTGCAGATACTCCATAAATTGTCGGACTATTGAAGTTAGTCTTCTGAGTACTATTTCCGGTTGTCTTTTCGAAAGAGACAAAAGCAGTGAACTATAGATGAGCATTCGTGCTTTCATACACTGCCCATGCACCAAGACACCGCGAGCTTACAATCAACAGCCTATTTTGGTGGCATTGCACTACAAATCAGTTGTTAAAATAACATAAATTAAATCTAATATACAAAGTCAATGGCATATTGCCTTGGCCTTTTGAATGGCCGTTCAACTTGGTTCGCCAACAATCTGTCGAGGCTTAGTTCTTGTAGCCCGAAAATTCGTAGGCTTGAGACTTTCTTTGGTTCATGGATTGCTCCTCCTGCTTAATGATGAAAGTCACAACATTCAATAAGTTCTTAAAACCCTTATCATTACCCTTGACCTTGATCAAATGCAACGACGATGAATTGATCAAATCGATGATTTCAATTCTGAACTTCAACTTTCTTCCATGCGAGAACTTAGCAGGAATAATTCCAGTGATGAGTCCAAACTCCTCGTCGATATCAACCTCTGAAATGGAGCCATCGATTAACTTCAATTCCAATTGAGTCTTGATAACCCTTAACAATTGTGTGGACTTTAGAGTCGAGTCAATGATATTGATACTCTTGTTGTTGGCATTGGAAGCTGAGGTCAATGCTTCTCTATCATATTTAGCCTTCGCTTTAGTAGAAGGAGAAGAAGTGATGGCATTGATGAATTTCTTGAACCAATTGTCTTTCTTTGGCATGGGTGATTCATTCATTTGCACCAGTGCCCTATTTCCAAAACCAGAGAAGGTTGAAAATCTCTTGTTTGGAGATGAAGGAGGCATTTGAACAGTATCTGGAACTTTAGGTGCTTCTCTTTTAGGCTTAAGACTCATCTTTCTAAGTAATGAATTCGACTTAGATTCAGGCTGCGAAACTTCTGGAACGTTGAGACTAACATGTTTGTCCTTCTTTCCACCAGTTTCAGAATCCTTTGCTTGCAGCAAATCACTCTGTTGTTTTCCTTTCGTCTGCAATTCATTGCTTTGTTGAAGGTCCACCAAGGCTCTCGAACTGAATACCTCCGTCGAAGATCTTTGATACTTTGGATCCTTAATTTGATCCTCTTCAACCTCTTCCACAATAGAAGAAGTGTCCAATATTTCAAAGTTCTTTGAAACATTGAAGTCTTCCTTGACCTTGTGCTTACTTTTCTTCAGACCGTGTACGGATCTTATAGTGTCCAGAGGACCAGTAGACTGTAACGGACTTTCTGGAATAATCAAACTACCTTGCGCTGTTCTGGTAGAGTGCTGGTTGCTCAAACGACGATAGAAACCATGATCAGGCTCCAAAACAGGTTTATTCACTTCAATCATGTTCTTTGATTTTCTTCTTTCACCGTATAATGCTTCGTAATTCTGGTGGGCAGATTTGAGGGTGTCTTGAGATGAATCTCCGTTATCGTTGTCTAATTGTGTAAGAACCAAGGTTTCCTTAGATTCAACAATGTTTGGCCTTTCCTTGATGAATTGACCAATATCAGCGGTTCTGGAACTAATAATATCGAAATTTGAATAATCTTCCTCCATGCCATGACCACTGGTCCTATTTCCTCTTTTCGTAACGACAGTGTCGTCCAACATCGTTTCTTCTGAAATATTATCTCCAAAGTCAGCAGTCTCGTCTTCAAGATCAGTTTCACGAATACTAATTGCATCAGCTGCAATTGTAGCATTGAACTCATCTACAGTATCTTCCAAAACAACCGATACAAATGGACTTGCCTTAGAGTTCAAGTTGCTTGACTTGGAGTTTTCTGGTTGGATACCTAATCCAAGTACACTTCTTGTGGATGACTTCTTCAACATTCCAATTTTCGATGTGGAAGTTCCATTGTATTTGGAGTCAAATGCGGCATTCTTTTCAGCAACAAGATTCTTCTTAGGCTTTCTTACTACCGTGTTTGAATAGTTCAAGGTGCTATTCATGATTGTGATGTCCCCGATTTCATTAGTCTGATTGTTATTAAGAAGCCCGCCAAATGAAAATCTGGAAAATCTTGGATTTGGGATTAGTTCATTGCGAGGAATAGTTTCAAAAGTCATGTTCGTCATGTTTGTTTCATCAAATTCCTTCGGAGAATTCTCATTCTCATTGATTTCAAGCAAAAGAGATCTGTATGGCATGGTTGGGGACTCGTGTTGTTTCTTAGAATTGTTAGGCTTGATTGAAGGCTTTGAAAGTTCAAGTTCTATTTTGTTAAATGCTTCCAATGATATTTCGTTCTCTTTATTTTCATCATCATATACTGTATGATTTGACTCTCTTGTTTCTTCATCTAAATCAGCATGATCGCGAGGACTGCTTTGCATGGTAGAATCTGCACTCAAATATGCAGATAGATTCTTAGAACTTGACGTTTTGAGATTGTTGTTCAATTTTCTTGGAGAAGGCAAAACGTCTATGCCCAAATTGTGTAATATCTTCATTGGTTTTTCATTACCAAACCTTTGCGTTGCATAAGACGATGGGGATGCCAATGATTTTGCTCGTAACAAAGAATTTGCAAATGTATTCTTAGGATCCAAAGATGATTGAACAGGTTCAGTGGGATAACGCCCACTACGACGCTTATGTGAGAGCTGATCAGCAAAGTCATTATTACTTTGATGTCTTTTGAGCTTTTCTAAAGCCTCTTTTTGTTTTTCTTGTAGAAGAATTGATTGACGTCTGTACTCTTCTTCAACCCTCCTCTGTTCACTTATTTTACGTCTCTGTTCTCGTTCTTCTCGAAGAAGATTTTGTTTACGTATTTCCTGCTCCTTGAATTTTCTTTCTCTGGCCTCATTCAGTTCATGAACCTTTGCTGCTAATTCGCGCTCTTTATTGGCGAGAGTCTTTGACCTTGGGTCTTGATGGGTTTTCATAGTTGGGTGCCCATTCTTTGGATTTTCCTCGCTAAACATTTCATCAATAATAAGTCCGAAATTCAACAAAGATTTGTTACCGAACGTACCTGTCATGTTCCTCTTGCGCATTTTAGAAGCTTCTTCTTTCAGCAATTCTGTGGGAAGTGGCTTTTCTTCAGCTTGATTAAACGTTTTATCCGTAATTTTCTCAAGTTCACTTAAATCCATTAAACCAGTCAATTTCCTTGACAATTTTGGTGGATTCTGTTTAGGGGGTTTGGAGCCATTATTCTCCTTAGATGCACTGGATGACTTCGAGGAGACAGATGGTGTACTATTTGTTCTCTTCTTCAAGTTGGTTGCGGAGCTATTCCTAGACACATTAAGAATAGTCTTCTTTCTATTAAATGAGCTTGAAGCCTTGAAGTTTTTGACAGAACCGTTGGGAGTTGCAGTGTTTGTGATATTGGATAACACCTTGAAGTTAGAGTTCGAATTTGGTTTTGAATGCTGTGCCTTCTTGAGAGACCGAGTTGAGATAGTTGAAGTCGATTTTGGTACCTTTTTGATTGTGGTGAACTTTTCACCAGTTGCCAGATCATATGTTGTTGTTTTCACAATCGAGGTTGATCTTGGGAGTGAAGGCCTTGAATCATTGAAATCATCATTGAAATGATTCCTGTCATCCTCGAAGGAATTACATGACGTGTGCTCATTTCTATATTTCATGAGCAAATAGTAGAACATTTTCTCAGGACATTTGTTTGGTGACATTAATTTGGATATTATCTCCTTGTCTTCACAATTGTGGAACAATACGGAAAGGTTCTTCAAAATTTCCTTATCAATCTTATCTTCCGAATCTATGGGTTTGATGTTGAAATTATGGAAATCCATAGCATTGGATGCCTTTGAGCTTATGGGTTCGGGGTATTTAGTCAAAAGTGGGTGATTCAAGATAGATTCTATCGTAATTCTTTCATTTGGGTTAACTTTTAACATCTTAGATATCAAGTCCTTTGCTTCCCATGATAATTCAGCAGGCATCACAAACTTTCCACTTTGTACTTTTAGCAAGAGTTTTCTAATGTTTTCATCGTCAAAAGGCAAATGACCAGTTAATAATGCAAACAAGATGATACCACAGGACCATATATCCGAAGGAGCTCCATGATAGTTCTTTCCAGCAACAATTTCAGGACTTGCGTAGTGAGGCGATCCACAAGAAGTTTCTAGTAACTTCTCTCGTACCTCAAGAGCTGCCATTCCAAAATCGGCTATCTTGATATTTTTGTTGAAGTCCAAGAGGAGGTTTTCCGGTTTCAAATCACGATGGCAAATATTGAACTGATGAAGATAATGCATACCATGTATGATTTGCTTGAAGTAGTTGATGGCCTCAAATTCTTGCAATCTGCCACGCTTGATCAAGTAATCGAACAACTCACCTCCCTCTATGTATTCCAAAATGAGGTACAAGTCGTTCTTATTTTCCCACACGTCGTAGAGTCCCATGATATTGGGATGAGAAATGAGTTTCATGATGATTATTTCACGTTCAATACCGTAGGGTAACCTATCTTTATTGTTAGCTGTGGGAGGATGCTTGTACTTTGGGTTTTCCAACAACTTGAAGTTGGACTTGGGAACGATCTTAACTGCAGCAAGTTTGCCGGTGACAATGTTCTTTGCCAAACGTACTCTTCCTGTGGATCCACGTCCCAAGGTTCTTCCAAGCTTCCATGGTCCAATTTTGTTCTGGGTTTTACGTTTTTTGTTGGAATTGTTGGTGTTGGTGGAGATTTGGGAGAGTCTCTTGGTGGCGTTTGTGACGGATTGAACGACCTTATCCACGTTAACAGACGAAGAGTAGGAGTCGGACGGGAACTCGTACGACTGGACCGATTGCTGTTGAACGATGGTAGTCATTGTGACATAAAGAATGAATGTAGTTGGTGAGAAGCCGTCAAAACGGAGAAATCTTTGAGTGATTCAGAAAAAGGCCAAGTTGCAGGATGTCGGGTAAGGGATGGGTCGTATGGATAGGTAATGAACTCGACTTGTCTTTGATTGAAAAACGATGAAAACACACCGATTTGATCAAGATACACCAAAAGAAGATTTTGGATCCTTGATAATTGTTAGGTAATGGAGGCGGACGACCCAGTCGCGGAGGCGCGGTGGATCGCGGTTCAAACCCTAAATGGGTTGTTTGTTTGTTTTGATGCAGGGGAGCCGCGAAGGATGGTGGAGGAACGATGTGGTTGGACAGTGGGTCTGGGGGGACGTGGAGCATGCTTTCTTAAGCCTTCGAGCTGCAGCAGGAGGCGGAAATTCGCTGTGGTGGTTGTGGATAGTGTCCTGATCAGACGAGCTAGGGAATAGACAGTGCACAGGAGAATATTGACAAGGCGATGAATTTCGGGCTTAGGGGAGATTAGTGTGAGAATTGGTGAGACCGCGTCGCTCTGGTGCAAGGAAGATCGACGAATACAGGATGTGCATGCGTGGGGGAAAGTGTGGTGCCCCTGACGGCACTCGGCATGTGGAGGTAGCGAATCCTTTCATGTAGCTTCGAAACAGGCCTTCCTTCTGCCTAAACGAGCGGAGCGTGTGGAATGGTTTCCGCCATGCGTGAAGACGCGTGAACAATAGGCTGCAGCTGAATCCCAGGGTCAAATTCAAAGTAGTTCTGGAATAGACCGAATAACCGATGCCCATCGTGACGGACGAGGGTGGACTTGTTCCACACAAGAGCAGCAGAGGCTGAAGTCTTCCGTGTCCCACAATGAGCAGCGTCAAGCGTATGTTTTGCGACTGCTTCGCCTATTGCTGTAGTATCAACATCTAGACCTCCCAAAGGCCATCATGGGGAAATGGGTATTTCAAGCTTGGGGATTGCTTGCGTGACAATTTGGGTGGAATAGGCCTGGATCTCACCCGATGGTGCTGGAATAGGCCCGGCTTTATTCGCTTATCCTTGAGTTCAGATTAAGATGATTTGCCATTAACCGAACCACATACCTTTAGTTCGTTTCTGTTAGGATCGTGAAGCTCAACAATGGAAGAAAGCACTACTCGGTAGTGTAGCCAGCAGATTGGATACTTTCCGTCTGTCCTTAGACGCTGAAATCTAGCATGGATCCCGAATTATACGAATAGTAAAATAGACGGTATTGCAGACGGCCATTATGGAAATGCAATGAACCAACAATTGGCTTGGTAAGAGCACGGGGAAAGAAACAGTAGATTTAGACATAGGTGAAGTTAAGGCTAAGAGAAAACACCTGGCTAACGAGAGGATTGAGTGTTATTGGTGATATTGTTGGAGGTCTTTGCAAAGAGATAGGAAAGTTGGCTGCAAAAAAATTGTAATTTATTCTGTACATTTTCTTCTTGAAAGAAACTAGAAATACGGAAGAAGACCGAAATCAATGCAAATTATACAAGATGGGGCATGTTAGGTCTTGTCTATCTATTTGTCTTTCTTTTTTGCTCTGATTTTTCTTGAAACTCGTGAAGTTGTCGGTATATGTTGTGACAAGAAGTATTGCAAGTGGTTTGAAAATCATTCCATTAAATGGCCGTGATGAAGTTTGTTTATACAAAGATTTGATTAAGGACATATTTAGGGGCCATCGTTGGTGGGATAGATGCATTCAGGGGTAACCCTTGGCTTACAATTCCCAGATAAACAAGTGAAGCCAAATAGAAAATTGAGCGTTAAGCAGGAGTTGTGTTTCCAGAGCGATTGAATGATATCAAAGGATGAACTTGAAGTCTTCACAAGTAGAGATTAGAAAGCTACTATTGGTGAATTGAAAGTCTTTACTAGGATCTTGTCATTTAATTGTCTCTCCGTTGGCCTCACCATGAAGTATTTTATAAGAGCAATGAAGCTGCAGCTTAAAGCTTATGATTGTTCGAACACATATTTTCATCGCTCAAGCTGGCCATACAAAGGATGGGGAGTTGATGGCAAAAATATCGAGTCCGAAAATCTTCTTCAGCTACTTGTTAATATTCGGCATACTCCACGTGTATAACGGAGTTGCCATTCTCCGAATTTTATCCACACATTTCCCGAATAATTAATTCCACACTTATACGGAATAGACCGTGTCACGATTACTCCTTGTCTATTCATGGACCATTAGTTCCAAAAGTTACACAATTCTGATCTAGAAAGTGTTCTCTCAACGTGGACCAATAGAACGGCATCAACTGCGACCGTTCTAGTCGAGTGGGGATACAGGGCTATTGGGGGTTGTTATTGAAGGAACTCCTAAATGGAGCTTCCATTGGACCATACACAGAAGAGGAACCCTCCAAGTTACTACTAAGGTACTAAAACGAAAGGACGAAACCAGGACCAGCCAATAGTGCTGTTCTCCACTTCCCCGGACTTGAATCTCGTGTTCACTTTGGGGAAGATTTCCCTCAACCCTAACCGAGCCCACGTGACTGGAATTTACCATTTATACCACTCGTCGAAAATTTTTCAGACTTTATCCACATCCCCAAAAATGTCCAACACTGAGAGAACTTTCATTGCTATTAAGCCAGATGGTGTCCAAAGAGGCTTGGTTGCCTCCATCTTGTCCAGATTCGAGAACAGAGGTTACAAGTTGGTCGGTATCAAGTTGGTCAACGCTACTGAGCCATTGTTGAGAGAGCACTACGAGGACTTGCAATCCAAGCCATTCTTCCCATCCTTGTTGTCCTACATGTTGTCTGGTCCAGTTTTGGCTACCGTCTGGGAGGGTAAGGACGTTGTCAAGCAAGGTAGAGCTATTTTGGGTGCTACCAACCCATTGCAATCTACTCCAGGTACCATCAGAGGTGACTTCGCCATTGACATGGGTAGAAACGTCTGCCACGGTTCCGACTCCGTTGAGTCCGCCAACAAGGAGATTGGTTTGTGGTTCAAGAAGGAGGAGTTGGTTGACTACAAGCCAGCTTTGGTCTCCTGGATCTACGAGTAAATGCATCGCCACTAGTTTTTAATTAATAGCGAATACATGTACATTCAGAATTATGTAGGATTTGAACTTGCCTAGTGATGGCAGGATACATGAGATATCTGCCTGGCAGGTTTGAACTCAAGTCCATATTTTCGATGTAGCCAAGATGCCCATTCTTTTTGATCAGAAAGAGCTTGATATCCCACTAAAACATATCAATTAGCTCCAGTATTGGATGAACCATTGAGAAGGATAGATATGAGGTAGATTCAAGCCACTGGGCCTGCTATTCCTTGGTGTTCACTGTGTTTCTGTGCATAGGTGAAAAGTCGACAAATGAGTGCCAATTTCGTTAAAACGATCCATAAGCTTTCAAAAGCGATACAAGAGGATAGAAGACAAAGAACGGAAGAGAAAGATGCCCCAAATAGCGTTGAATGTGCACTATAAACGTACTAGTTCCTTTCTACCGCGAGCCTCGCTATTTCCACCGCCATTTCTACCGCCATTCCACCGCGAACAGTGGAAAACTGGCCCTGTAGCAACCGTCGCAGAATGTCTAGGACTGCAATACACCACCAAAAGCACCATAGAAGAGAACTTATCGAGCAGAAACTGACACAGCATGTTGTAGACCCGAATTACGTTCTACGTAGCAATTACCAACCTTTCTTTATCTCTACGTAGTTTGATATCCTCATACACCTTTCTACTCTTTCTAGCGACACCGCGACCAAATACAACGATTTATTCACAGTAATACTTCACCAAAATGGCTTCCATTGAACAGGACGACATGTTCAACGTGCCTGACAATGACGAGGAAATGATCGACGACGAAGACGAGGAGTCCAACACCTACAATGTGGACGACGACATGGGCAATGACGACGGTGATGTGGGCGATGTGGATGGAGATGGAGATGGAGATGGAGATGGCGAAGGAGACGGAGAAGACGACGACGACGACGACGATGATGAAGATGGAGACGGGGATGACGATGATGAAGATGGAGAGGGCGATGAAGATGATGATGGGGACGTGGATGGCGCAGATGACGACGATGACGATGATGATGCCAAGTTTATGGATGCAAGAGAATCACAGCCTTCAAAAGACCTGCCTGAAGCAGACAGCAGCACCCAAGATGTGTTGATGAAGGACGATACACAGGAAGACACCCAAGACAAGCATCGAAAACACGCCGGCGACGCTGAAGAGGCCAACAATGATGAAGAACAGGCCACCCAAGAAGATGGGCCCAAGCTTTCTTTACGAGAATCTACGATAAACAAGGCCAGAATTGCCACGGAATTCGACATTGTGCCCTCGGTGGCCATCCCATATTCATCCCAATGCCACGCCCTTGCCTATACGGAAGGGCCTAAGTGGATTTTGACCGGTGGTGAAGATGGTTTCATCAGAAAATACGACTTCATCGCGTCGATCCAAGGAAAATCTCCGTTGACCATGGCCCAGAAGCACAACTTGGTTGACACAGTCACCAAGGCTGGTGTAATCGTCTCCTACTGGGAGAATGAGCTGCCTGTTTCCAAGAAAGAATTGATGAAACTGAACCCAAAGATCAAGCAGAGCGACTTCAGTTCGGGCGCAGCCACCTACGAGCCCAAGGTCAACCCTGTATATGCCATTGATGCTGAAAGAAATGGTTACTGGTGTCTTTCGGGTCTTCTTTCAGGTGGTATCAACTTATACACCATGAGATATAACGAAGGTGCCATTCAACACCACTTTGCGTCTGGTTCCAAATCAGACATCAAGAAGGGACACAACGATGTGGTTTCAGTGATACGATTGAACTCGGAACAAGACAAGTTTATCTCTGGTTCGTGGGATAAGACTATTCGCCAATGGGACTTAAACACAGGTAAGATAACAAACTTGTACGAGCAATGCACTGGCCAAATCTCCAACATACAGTACAGGCCCTTGGGATTGGCAGACTTCACCATAGATACCTCAGAAGTCGATGAAGATGCTTCTCCTGACAATAAGCTGAAGAAAACAGGGGACGAAGAGAGTGAGATAGACTCATTATTTGGCGATAGTGACGAGTCTGGCGATGACACCGAATCAAAACCAGCAAAACCATCATTCAATAGCTCCAAAGCGACCAAAACCTACCGTAATGAGGACATTTTCATGAGCTCGAGTATAGATGGTACAATTAATATCTGGGATATTAGAACCTCGGAACCAGTTTTGAAGTTGGGAGTATCAGATGGAATTCCTCCTTGGTGTATGTCTTCTACTTGGTCCAACAATGGTGATTTGATTTATGCTGGACGGAGAAACAGCACAGTAGAAGAGTTCTCGATAAGAAAGCCCCACAAAAGATCGCCAAATCGTCACACTTTGGTTCCTAATGTCAAAAAGCTTTTGCAATTTCCCAAAATTTCTGGTCCTGTTAGTGCCATTTCAACTATGCCAAACAACGACTTCTTATTGTGCGGCTCAAACGACAACATAAGATTGTACAACTTGAAGTTGTACGACACTTTGGGCAGTGGATCTGCTCCTTCCAACTCGAAAAAGCCTGCCACACCTTTTTTGATTATTCCAGGACACCAGGGTGGTATCTTAAGTAATCTCCACGTGGATGAAACTGGTAGATTCATGGTGAGTGCAAGTGGTAACAGAGGATGGGGCCATGCAACATTTACAGACGCAGTGTTGTTGTATGAAATTGACTTTGAAGGTTAATAAATAGAGAAAATACAAACTTGAAGTGAAAGGCGAATTGAATTGTCAACCTATTAATGCAAAAACAGAACTACGTAGGTTCCCAAGTCCAATCTGGCCAACGTGAATTCCCGTATTCACAGGTTCAGCAATGAAATCTTTAAGTGCCAGACCCATTTCTGTAATCACACGTCTGCTTAGTCCATTCAACTCACGACTCAATGCGCTAATGGAATCCTTGCTGATTAAATATCCAGACCTTTTTATCCCATCAAGAGCAGGACCAAACACCTTCATCATACCTTGATTGAATCCTATATTATTTCGAGAAAGGAAAAAATGGATCAAGAATCCAACAAAACCTACCGTGACACTAATTTGGTAGATTCTATTGAAATAATGAACGTCGGTAAATTGTTTCTTGCTGGAGATTTCAGGAACTGAGGGACTCTTGAAAATTTTCTTAAGAATCAACGAGGAAGTGTTTGCAATTTTCATGTTGAACGTGCTGGAAGATGATGAGAGACTGAACGATGAAGAATTCAACAGTTCATCGAAGTCAGTATTGGCTGTGTGGATGGAACTTTCTAGTTCTTCTTGCTGTTCTAATATCTTATTTTGGATTTGAATATCATTGATTACTTGCTGGGCCATTTCTTCGTCCTGTATCTGGATTAACTCTTCCAAACGTTTTGATACTTCGTCAGCAGTACCAGGAAATGTGTATTTTGATTTCCTTTCCAGATACATATTGGAAGTGTTCTGAAGGACGGAATGCTTGTTGAAGGTACCAAACCAAACATCAAATGTCGATTCTTTATTTTCTAAATCCTGGAAGGAATAATTATCGATCAAAAACTTGGCTTTATTCAAGATCTTGATCAATTCTTGGTCGGTTAAACATTCAATTAATTTCGTTGGGGAAATCAAAGTATGAACTAGATCATTGTCGACGGAGTCGAAATCAATATCCTCTAAAAACTCAATATCGCCAAAGTTCAGGAATATTTTATCCTTGGAATGAATGAGAGCAGCCACATATATGTAGTCTGCCACTAAAATAGAATTGTAACTTAAAATAAAGTCCCATATAATCAATATATGTTGTAAATTTGAAATATCATGACTGAAAAGTGTTAGTATGGAAGACAAACCTTGGTAGAATGAATAATCATATCCCAATCCGCTAGAAAGCACATATGAATTGCTGGAATGCTTTATTAACTTGAACAATTGAGTATCGACGTTTTCTAGAAGGGTGGGGATTAATCTTAAATAGTTGATGGACAAATTAATATCTCTAATCATAAAGTCACGGAGGTGGAAAAGAGTGAGTTTCTCCAATATTTGGAATGCTAAAGTTTCGTTGATGAGGAGATTCGACGCATGCAATTCACCTGGATTAGGAGTAATGTGGCACACTAAAAGAACCACGCTGGCCACATCATGATATCCCTGGTAGTAGTTGAGAACGGGGTACTTGCGCAATACCTTAATTATGAGATGTTGGAGCTTTTTCTTCAATTCTTCAATGTCGGACCTGGAAAATATGGTGGTGTACGAGTCGCTTTGGCTTTGGTTGAGTGATTGAATGTGGGTCAAAACAGTGAACGATCGTTGGATATCGAGCATGACTTGGTCTTCGTCCTTATGTGGCGGCAAATCCGCGGAATCGAGGTCTTCTAGAAGTAAGCATGCCGATATGGAGCTTAGTTTGGAGGAGGGGTTGGCTGTATCTTGTTCGATGCCCAAGAGAATTGGCCATATCTTTGCTCGGAGTGCAGTACTGACCAAGCCGTCCACAGTGCGCAGATGTTCGAAGAACACCTCATCCTCTGAGGTGGTCTCATCTGCTGCTGGTTCGAGTTCTTGTGTTTCGGGAGCTTCTGCTTGTTCTGGCAAAGGTTCGTCCTCTTCCCGTTGGGAAGTTGCCTCCAAAGTATTATCGATGCTAGGAGCATCAGATTCGGTCTTTGCATCAACATCAGTAGATGCCAGACGATCCTCTTGCGTCTCAATAGTTGTATCTTCAACTTCAGGGCGCAAAATAGTGGCCTGTCGTTCGCAACGGCGTCGAAGGGCATCCTCAAGGGTCTTGATCTTCAATTCTCGGATGTATTCGTTCAAAGGCTTGTCGCCACTGTAGATGGAATGGCCAAGCTTGCTTATGTCCATCGACACCCAGTCAGGATGCCCATGGATAGAGGGAAGTTCTTCTAACGACATGAGGCTGGCTCAAATGCGGTGTCTGTTTGCAGCCGTGTCGGTGTTGACCCTTTTTGCTAGGGGATGACTGAGGGTAGTGGGAGTGCGAGCCGGGAAGGAGGGAAGTGCTTTAGGAGGAAAAGAAAAGGATGAATATAGAGAGAAGAAAACGAGGAAAACGGCGGTTTATATAGAGTTCTGCGCTGTGTCTGCATGAGTTCTATGGGGGGTGTACGTCAGTCTGTGTTGTCCGCAGTGACTTTCGGATGCATCTACTGCAGCCCTCTCTGTCTGCGTCAAGTCTGCGTCCGTGGCCGAGGGGCAAGACGACACTGAAAATGCGCGCAAATGCCGAAGAATCCCGAATCCTAGATAAGAGCCAGAGTCAGGAACTCGATGGCAGTGCAACAACTCGATAACCGCTGTTCTGGGCGCAAGAGCCGTGTCTCTAGCCTCAACCAATTGAAAGAAAGACATATGTCATGGGAACAGGGTGCATGCATTCAAGTCCGATTCGTGCATCGTGCTGCAAGGTCCCGCTTCCTATTGCATCCAGACACTTATCAGTAGGGTATAATGTCTGAAAAATTCCAGCTCTTACAAATGCCCCATTTTGAGCTCCTTTGTCCAATTCCCAATTGGCGTTGTTTCCGACGGGTGTCACAACCCTTCACTTTCCCCCTTCCGTATCGCCTATGTTACAATTGGCGTGTGCGGTCCGAATTGTGGGGATAAGTTGGTGCCCAGAATCAACCACATTTTCGTCTCCACTTCTCCATTACTCTTCTCCATGATCATCAAATCTGCTTCTTACTCCGAATCCTCCATCTCTATCCAATGGGAAAGCGGCCAGTCTTCCGTCTACCACCATATCTGGCTCAGGGACTACTGTCACTGTGACCAATGCTACTTTTCAGCTACTAAACAACGTCTTTTGAACCTGGCCACCATCAAACCAGACATCCAGCCGGCTCAATTCGACTTCACTAGTTCTGGAATCAGCGTGGTTTGGTCCCAGGACAACCACAAGAGCGCCTACGATGCCGAGTGGCTTTTTTTGCACTCTTATCTGCCTCGGTTAGTTCCTCTTGAGCTCAAAGTCAAGGGCGAAAGTGACCTTCTCCGCCAGGAACTCTGGCAGGTCAAGGACATGGAGGGCAAAATGCCGCTGGTGGACTTCAATGATATCATCAATGACACCGACGACTCCCAGATTCGAGACTGGTCGTTGAAGATCTGGAAACACGGTTTCTGTATGATTGACAATGTGCCAGTTACGCCTGAAGACACTGAAAAGTTGTGTGAAAAACTCTCCTACATCCGACCCACACACTACGGCGGATTCTGGGACTTCACCAGTGACTTGAGCAAGGCAGATACTGCTTATACCAACGTGGATATTTCGTGCCACACGGACGGAACTTACTGGTCTGACACTCCGGGATTGCAGCTCTTCCACTTGTTGTACCACGACGGAACCGGAGGAACTACTTCTCTTGTAGATGCATTCAAGGCTGCATCCATTTTGAAGGAAAATCACCCTGAAAGCTTCGAGATCTTGACTAGAATTCCTATTCCTGCTCATTCGGCCGGAGAAGAGAAGGTCTGCATCCAACCAGACATTCCACAGCCTGTGTTCAAGTTGGATCTTCAAGGAAACCTCTTACAGGTGAGATGGAATCAGTCGGACCGTTCCACTATGGACAATTGGGAAAATCCCGAGGATATTCCCAAGTTCTATGAGGCAGTCAGAAGATGGGTGGCTATTATCAACGACAGTGAGAACGAATTGTTTTACCAATTGAGGCCAGGACAATGCTTGATTTTCGACAACTGGAGATGCTTCCATTCCAGAACCGAGTTCACTGGAAAGAGAAGAATGTGTGGAGCATACATTAATAGAGACGACTTTGTCTCAGGTTTGCGTTTGATGGTTTTGGGTAGAGAGAATGTGGTGAATGCCATATAAATAAAATGGGTATAGTTGATGAAGGTAGGGGGATAGAAAGTGTAGGTAAGGAGGTGGGTGAAGAGGAAAATAAGTAGGCTAATTACTGGGTGAATTATTGATTTCGTATTTAGAAGGAATTTCGAAGAATTTCCACTTTTGATTCCAGCTACAAAGTATTTGCATCTTTGATTTCTGTTGGGAAAAGTTCATTGGGCCACGGTAATTATTTCCATGAAGTAATCAAGACTATTTCATTGAATATGAAATGCAAAAAAAATAATTCAAGTGTCTTTAAACACTCTGCAGAGTTCCAGTGTAAACAACTATTTGTAATTAAATGGCCCAGTATTGGACTATTTCCTGAAGCAGAGGAGTTACAAAGAGGTATTGCCGGTATTTTTACATGTTATCAAGTCTGGAATAAATTGTAAGAGATTCTACTTTTGGAACTCTAAGTGGTTAATTGCATCGAATAATTCAGTAGTATGGTTGAATACCAGAGTACCGCTTTGAAATGACGAAATTGTTCAAGGACTTTCGATTAGGAAGTTTCAAATAATCTTAGGAGATTCATATGTCCACTAATTGAAGCTAATTTTGATTTCACTATTTCTAATTCCCGCTTGACATTAATCCGCTGTACGCACATATGATGATCCATAGAGTAGCTTTCTTATAATAATAGACGAAAATTGACTTCTTGCTTGATTCTTCATTCAAAGGTACAATCGACGTATTTTTTCAATTGATTCAATTGAGGTGTTTAGTCAGTTCTGTGCATTAAATTTATTGTCTTCTCGATTGGCTGATTTAGAGTTCTATAAAATATGCCAAATTGTACTCTAACCCCATATAGACACTATATACAATTTAATAGTAAGCATAGTCTGATTATACAACTGAAATCAACTCTAACCTATTATTCACTGTCAATGACTAGTTACCCTTTCTTACTTACACATAATTAATACAATAATCAAGCAAATCGGCGGAAAACTGACTCAAATTGATTTCAAGTCTAGAATCAGATCAGATCAATTCTTTCCAGAAATGTCTAGAATTTTCATTCCCCACGCTTGACCCATAATTAATCAATATAAGAATCATATCTTGATTATTGCAATTGTCAATTATTGCTTATTAGACTTTGACAATTCTTTTCCTATTCTACACTTTTGATTAATTACAGACGTATTCATTGGCTATATCTATACTTCTAGATTCTTCAATAATGACGACTGATTTCAGCCCATTCCAGACATTTATTGGAACATTGGCATGTTAGGGTCAAGCTCATATGGGTCGTTGAATCTGATGCCGGCGTCGACCTTGGCAATCTCAGCAAGGTCCTCCTCGGTCAAGTCGAAGTCAAGCACGTCCAAATTGGCCTGCAATCTGCCCTGGTTGGACGACTTAGGAATAACAGCGATGTTGCGCTGGGTGGCCCATCTCAACAAGATCTGGGATGGAGACTTGCCGTGAGCCTTGGCAATCTTGGTGATGACCTCGTTCTCGAACAATGGAGGAGTGGTCTTACCGAGCTCGGACAACTCGACGTAGGATTGGGCACCGAAGGAGGAGTAGCCGGTGATGGCAATGCCGTGGGATTGCACATACTTAACGTACTTCTTTTGTTGCAAGTAAGGGTGGTGCTCGATCTGGATGACGGCTGGCACAATGGAGGCACCTCTCAACAAGTCAAAGACGAGAGCACCGCAGAAGTTGGAAACACCAATGGAACGGACCTTGCCGGTCTTGGTAAGCTTCTCCAAAGCCTTGTAGGTCTCGAGAATAGGCACTTGCTCGAACTCGATCTTGCCGGAGGCAGGGTTGGACCAGCCGGCTGGGTAGGCCTCGGCGTGGTCGACGTGCTTCAAGGGGATAGGGAAGTGCATCAAGAACAAGTCGACGTAGTCGAGCTGCAAGTCCTTCAAGGATCTGTCCAAGGCAGACTCCACGTGGTCTGGGTGGTGGAACACGTTCCACAACTTGGTGGTGATGAACAACTCCTCTCTCTTGACGAGTCCGTCCTTGAGAGCACGCTGGAGACCTTGGCCAACTTGGACCTCGTTACCGTAGTCTTGGGCACTGTCAAACAAACGGTAGCCGGTCTTGATGGCGTTGTAGATCTGGTCGGCGGTGGTTTCTTGCGAGACCTTCCAGCAGCCGAAGCCGACAAGGGGCATGTCGTAACCGGAGTTCAATTTGATGGACATTGTGGGTGGATTGGATGTGCAATTGACGTAGCAGGTGCTGATTTGTGGCCACAGTGGGGATTGGACACTTATATAGTCGGGATTGGGGGACTTTGCGTTTGTGTTACGGGATCCAACAGCAAAAGTGGGGGAGGAAGGTCAACCCAGACGGCCAGTGCCGTTTGCCGTTGGTTTGCAGCAACGGCACTTGGAGAAGTAGAGAAACGAAGGGCATTGGGAGATTCTGGAGTAATTCTGGGGATCCGGGGTATAAGGAGGTGTGGTCCGAGGGTAGGGGAGGGCGTGGACCGGGGGTTGGGGAGGGAGGACCGGGGGGATGGCGAGAGTCCGATCCGGGGTCGTGGGCGAGTCCGAGGGTTCGGACCGGGGGTTGGACGGCCATGGGTCCGGCAGACTTTCGGGGGCATGAGACAGATCAATGGCAAATTACTTGGAGAGTCCGTTCCAATTAGACGGACAGAATCGGGGGGGGGGGGGGGGGGGGGTGGATATTCTGGAGGAAGCTCCTCCCTCAGAAGTGGCTGAAAACTCATAGGAATTTTCCCTGGTGGCCTTCGAGGCAGAACGGTGCACTGGGCCAGAATTGAACTGTCAAAAAAGCAAGGCCAAGGCCATAGCCCTGGGACTCAATTGAGCCGACACCAAAGCCTGTACCTACCCCATAGTCCTACTGTGGCCTCTTTAGGCTACTGGTTTTAGTAGCTGGTGCGGAACTGCCCTGGTGGAGCCCGAGACTTCTCCCCGGCCGATGCAACGTTGCACCAAGTGCGCGTGCCACTGTGCAACCTCTTCTCAAACTGTAGCTCTCTTCCCCGTCGGCGATGTTAGCCCGTTGGGGCCATGGGGAAACAGGCGGCTCTACCTGCCCAGATTCCGCCCAGCATTCGTCTCGCAGCCTGGCTGGACCGTGTTCCTACTGCTGGTGCTTTACGCCTTCACCTTCTTCAGGTCGCAGGCCAAATTTTTCACTTTCCAGAGTCCACCTTTCTGGACAAAGGAAGATGGGGAAGCACCAAAAGGCGGAGGGAAGAGGAAGGTCTAACAGAGGACCGCAACTCCCCCGCGTCTCAGTGCGGTTTTTGCATTGTTTGCGGGAAATGACGTCGGGTGGGGGAGGAAGAGAGAGAGTCGATGGAGGGCCACAAAGTCTTGAATGAAAAAATGTAATAGGGCACAAATGGCCATGGAGAAGCTACACAAGCATCCCAAACGCACACAAGACGGCGTACAAGGCGACAATAGGGGCAGCGATGTGGCCAGACAGAGAGACGGGTTATTTTCCGGTGTGGAGAGGAAGGTTTATGCGGCCACTTCTTGCCAGAGCGATTCCCGGAGAAAGTACATCTCCTATTTTTGGAAAGTGAAAAATGGCGGCTGGGGAAGTTGTTGGGGCCATCGGGCTCCCGATTCTGGAGATTTGCTGGAAACTTTTGGCCTGGAGATGCAGCAACGTGCATGCATAGGCTGGGGATAGGGTCTGAAGAGGAGGTGGGTAGAGGCTGTGGGATTGTGGGCCTATGGGTCGATAAGGCGGATGCATGAGAGGATTGGGGCAGCGAGTTGTAGTAGGCTGATGGAAATGCAACAGCCTCGACCTTGTAGAGGATTTTGCCCGTTGAGTGAGGCGCACACTATTAGTAGATGCTACTTCCTGGTGAACAAAATAGCAGTTGGTGCTTCAATGGTCATTACTGCTGACAAATTGTCGATGGTTTGTGCTGTTTCTGAGTTGCTCTTCCAGCTTCACCGTCAATGGGACTGTAGGCTCGTTTGCGGACCACTGAGGTCCTACATGGTACCAATGCAACCTCTCCTCTTCAGGGTAAGGTGATAGTCAGTCGTCGTGGTATGTGCAAGCTGCAGTCTGCGGTTGGCAGAGTTGTTAGTGCACTGGCCATCAGCAACTGGGACAGAAATCCTCGGCTCGTTGCTGGTATTGGGCGATTTTTTGCTTAGGATGAGCAGTGGCCACAACTCTAGCAAACCGAAGATCTCGTTTCAAACAAATGCGAGTGCAGATACCCACTCGAGAAGTGTTCAGCTCTTGGGCTCTACCGATTTGTTGAGCCATCTGGCTCAAGGATGGGGTTGCTGGTGGTGGAGGGACTAGGGCAGACACTTGGCCAGGGAACGGTTCCGCATGCGGAACTGATTCCTGGGGCCCCACCGATCGCCAGAAATATTATTGACCCCACCTCCTCTCAGTCCCCACTTCGTAGCCGTACTATTGACCCCATGTCCGGAGGTTGCATGATGGTATGATCCGGAATTTCTCCGGTTTGGAACTCACAGCCAGTTCCTTCTAGAAGAATTCACTGAAAGGAGAGATGCTTCGACGTTGCTGCTCATAGCAATTAACCTGGGGTCTAGGCCCGCCAGGTGCTGTACAGAACGATCCCACTGAAATCCGGGACTGGCACTAGTGGCTAGTTTGAGCACGGACTTAGAGGATGAAATCTACACCTTCAGGTGCGTTATTCCGTAGTCATCAGTTGATTCCCCGAAGATTATTCGGTGGGCAATCCTACACGTATTCTCTACAGCCGGCACTTGGAAAGAACAGGCACTCACTCTAACACCTGGTACTTGGGGAAAATATGCACGCATTCTATTTATTCTGCAGCAATTGAAATGACACACTGATTCTGAGCTTCTTGAATCTTGGACGCAATCCCACCTATCCGGCTATTCTGCACGGCTATACAGATTCTTGAATCTACACGTTTTCTGTCTGGTCGTTTATTCTATATGGCGTATCCTGCAATTTGATATTGTGGATCATGAGAGGCTATTCTGATTTTGTGGGTGACGATTATTATTCTAGGCAACTCCTTTGAATTCTAGCCTCAGATCATTGGAGGAGCTAAGGTGAGTCATTCTTGAACTCTTCTCCTAGACTTGTCCTTGATCGCTCCGTCATCATGGTCCCAAAATAGCACGCTCTGTCTCTTTGTATAGTACAGTCATTATGTCATCAAGTTGGCCAAGCTCATGGAGCTCTTGCCGTCGGCGGGAGGAAGCGATGCAAGCGAGGTGAAGCTGAACACTGAGCGGATGGGTGGAAGCGTAGTGCCGGTAGTGGCAATGCTCTGGGATTCCTGGGCTTCACGGGCTTCCTTTTCGCGGAGCTCCTGCTTTTCCTGCTCGGCCACTAGGTTCTTGGAGGTCTCGGTGAGCAAGTTCAAGGCGTTAGAGCGGCCCGCCGCCGATTCCTTAGCAGGCATGGCCTGTGCGGGCATGTGTGGCGACTCCAGCGGAGTCTGCAATGGCGTCTCGTTGGGCGATATCACAAACTGCTTCTTGTCGCTGCCGTTGCTGCTGGAAGCGGACATGGTCATTTGGGCCTGGAGAAGCGATGGCGAGTTAGGGCGCGATTTCTTCTGCTGGTGGCCGTGGCTAGAGCTGTTGTGTTGGTTGTAGAACTCCAAATTGAGCGAGGTGGACGATGGCTGCTTGGGAAGCGAGAAAGCGGCGGATGCGGAGGATGTGTGTGCTTGCGAGGTGGCGGGTGGCTTGATGGGTGTCATGCGTGGGACCATGTTCATGCCCACGAGGTTGGAACCGGACACGGACTTGACCTTGCCTGAGAGCGACGAGAGCGAGGACGACGAGGCGTTGAAGAGACGGTTGTGCTGTGTGAGGGTGGCAGAAGGCGCGGCCTGGGCGAGCAGGAGCTTGTGCTGATTCTGGAGGAGCAACTCGCTCAAGTTTGTCAATGAGGGAGTCTTGGTGTGGTGGTGGGAGCCTGAGTCGGGCGAGGTGCTGAGCGAGTGGGTGGCGGAGTTGGCGGTGGAAGCGGTGCCGGGGTGGGAGAAGAGCGGGTTTCCGGAGGCGATGGACGTGGCGGATCCGGACTTGCTGATCATGGGGATCTTGTAGCCGCCGGGAGGCGATGTGGTGGAGGTATGGTGCGAGTGGATGTGGTTGTGGTTGTGGGAGGCGGGCGAGGGATAGTCGGACGACGAGGGCGTGCGGACGAGGGCCACGGGCCGGGGGAACTGGTGGTTGGTGGGCGACGAGGGGAGCGAGAACATGGCATTTCCCTGTTGTTCGTAGGGCGCTGGTTGCACCATTTGGATGGGTGGCTGCGACTGAGGGAACGACGACTGCGCTATGAAATACACGGGGTACGACAGGTAGTAGTGGTTGCCGTTGCGGTCAATGGCAACGGGCACCGAGGTCGCCGCCTTGGGGGCAGCGCCGGGGGCCACGGCACCCACCGGAGGCCCGTTCTGGGGTCCTGTTGGGAGACCGGTCTGGAGGTCTGTCTGGAGGCCCGGGCCCGGGGGAACGGGCATGTGGCCGCCGTTCTGGTGGAGGGGGAGCGCCTGGGCCGGCATGGGGTCCAGGTCCATGAAGTCGGGCCTGTTCTTGCGCTTGCGAGACGCCGGGTTCACATGGATCCGCAAGTGGCGGGTGAGCTCATCCAGGCGGGAGAAGCGCTTGTTGCAGCCCGGAAACGAGCAGGCGTGGGGCTTCTCGCCGGTGTGGGTCCGGATGTGTCTTGTCTGGTGCTCCAAGCGGTGGAATGCCTTCTCACAGAAGGTGCACTTGTAGGGCCTGTCGTCCTTGCTGCGTTTGTCTTTGGAGAGCATGGAGGAGACTGGGATGGAGGCGGGAGTGGTGGGGAGGAGCGAAGGGGCGAGGGAATGGGCAAAGATTGCGGTATTAGTGTGGACGTAGAACGGAGGGAGGTGAGGTGGTAGAGAAGAGTGGGAGGAGAACGGGAAAAAGGTGGAAGCGGTTTTAGTAGGAAAGATAGACAGGATATATACTAAAAGGAGGGCACATATGGTAATGCCGTTGTGCATTGTAGCCACGGGCTGGGTGCAGGACGAGCAGATATTTTTCGGGACGTTGGAAGTAGGTGTGAGGGACAATTTGGGGGATGGGCGGTGGAGGCAGGAAATGGCATGCAGGTTGCGAGCCCGGTGCAAGTATGCACCCAGGTGCATGTCGCAATGCGGAGCAGATGGCTCCAGAACAAAATAACCTGGCTAATCTGAGGGTGCGCAAGGCCTGAAACAAAAGAAACGCGCCCAATCCGCACTTTTTCGCCCAGGGCAATGGTGCCCGGGCGCGGGGACAACTGAGTTTTTCCGGGTGTGGGGGCCGGATCGTGGGTCAACCTGCACCTGTTTGCATGTTGTGCTGCATCTGCATGCAGCCCTCACGACATGTTTTTCCGGATGACTTTCTCGCCATCTCCAGACTCCGTTTCACCACCGCCCTCCCACTCGTTCCCGGTGTTTGCTCCCTCCTCCCCCTGCCGACTTCGGCCGCACACACCTCCGGCCCAATCCCTTGCTCGTCATGTTTTGCCCCCTCCTCCCTGGCTGAGTAACGCCATTTTGCCCCGGTAGTTTCATGTGAATCGGGGCCAAGCCATCTCTCTGCTCCCCGAACCGAGGGATGCAACCAACACGTGTGGGCCTTTACTGTGCGAGGTTGCACACGTCCATGTTGCACACGACGGGGTCTGGGAACGGCGGGATGGGGCCATGCTCACGTGCCTGCTGCTCACGTGCAAGGACCTGGCCCTCCATCCCTCCCATTTCACGACACCGTGCCAACCGGCGTGCTCCCCAGGCTCCCCAGGCTCCCCAGGCTCCGTGCCCGCCGTCGCCCCGCCCCCACCAGCTCCGGCCCTGCCCATCTGCCCCCGATCGGACTCCCCATGGGCACATCTAACCCTTCTGTCCGGCACGGTTCACATGCGCCGTGTCAGCCTTGCCTCGCCTGTTGAGCCACGCCAGGGGCTAAACTGATCCGATGGACCCCGTGAGGACGTGGCCGGTCCAGAGGCACCCAGTTGCGTCGAAAGGGCTTCTGGAGATGGAGGAGGCACTGGGCTGGAAAAGTGGAAAAGTGGAAAAAGGTCGCTGCAGGTGCGGTCCCGCACCTGCCCCGCGGGAAACGTCTAGAAGGGCTCCGGGACAGGCGCTGGGGCTGGCGGCGGCCGGGGTGGGTGCAAGCGAGCAGGCGGGGCATGCCAGGTTGCAGGTTCCACTGGGGCCGGAGTAACCCCCACACCGGCGGGGCCCGTCCCGGCAGTTCTGGCGCCAGCGCCGGATTATCTTCCCCCTATCCTGCCTGCATGCAGGCAGGCGGGGCGCTCCGTCGACGCGCATTCCGCCAGGGCCTCCGCCGCCACACTGCTGCGTGCAATTGGGCCCGCAATTCGGCTCGGGATTCATGCCCGCACCCCCGTGCCATTGGCCTGTCCGTTCCGACGCTTCCTGCCTCTTGCCCCACCATTGCGGCGCTATTTTGACATGTGGCCGGGCCCTCCCACCCGGCACCTGCTCGCGGCCGTCCCCCATGCCGTTTCGGGAAATGTTTCCTGAAATTTCACCTTCCCCAGCAACAATAGCCCTATCTCTGGCCTTCCTGCCCATTCTGTGCTGCGTTTTCCACACCCTGGGCTGCCGCCTGCCTTCGTCAACCCCGGGGCACCTCCGCCGCTCCCCCCGCCTGTCACTGGCCCCTTGCCCGGGGCGTGCCACACCACAAAACCCGTGGCCCTATTGTTTCCCCGTACTAATCTATTCTGCACCCACGCCAAGTTCGGGAAAGATCTGCTCCATATCTGCCGTATCGGTCCATATCTGTGGTGGCGCTAGGTGCTGCCCCTATCTGGCGACGGCCGTCGCCATTGCATGTGCTGGCGTCATTGGCCCTTCCGGTGCTGCTCGCAATTCTAGCCCTGGTCCTCGACCACGATCTGCCCATTTTGCCAGAGACATGACGTTTTTGGCGGTTTCCTTTGCCTGGCCTCCACCAATAGCTCGTGCCAGGTTCTCCCGTCGGTTGCGGGCGCTGCGGCCGCAAGTCTGGGGAAACGGAAGCCTGCCCGGGGTGCACAATGCTGGAGACAAGTATAGACTGGAACCGCACTACAAGTGCACTATAAGCACATTGTACGCTCAAGAACTCGGGGTTTGTTAGGGTGTTTGGACCTTTGGCGCCGCTGCTGGCCCTGGTGGGGGTTTCCACGCAGGGAGTCGTCACCCGCCTCTTGCTTCTCTTATCTCCATTCAACATCCACACTACTCAATGCACCCACACCGCACTGTCACAAGCGTCCAATGGCTTCTGTTGCTGGTGTGGTGCCTATCTCGCTGCGTTTGTGGCCTCGTCGAACGACGTGATCCGACATCTTCCGGTCGCTTGTGCCAGTTGCCTCTCCGGGGACTACACCTGAACTTTGTGCCATGCTTCAGCCATACGACTTTTGTACGCATTAGGCCGATAAGTTTTGTACACTGTGCCTAAAGGACTTTTGTACCACCCAGTCTATCGGACACAAATGCCTCCTCCGTGGGGGACATCAATATTATCTATCCAGCGCAGCCAACCACCGCCGCATTCGTCGATCCGGCGGTGTATTTGGAGCAATTGGGCCATGTATTTGCTGTAGTGTAGCTATATTTTTTTTTTAGTCAAGAAATTTCTCTGCTCGTGATATTATTCCTATCTTGACAATGCCTCTTTATGGCGGTTTCGAGTAGTTTGGAACTGGGTTGAGAGCACTGCAATATAGCTGCTGCATTGGTGCTTCATAGATGCTGCATTGGTGCTGCCAAATGTTAGGATATAAGCTCCGTTTGGTGTGTCCTTCTTTCGAGAAATCTAGACTTCAACAATTTCATGTCACACCACAGGAATTGGCAAAGATCCATGGAAATGCACCGCCAATAAGCATCCTTATGGCATGGCCCAGCCTTGCGGTGCCAACCCTCCGGCAATAGGTGAAAATTAGCCTTGTTTTGTAGCACTTGGATGGATCTGATGTGATCGGTCACTGAAAATCGTGAAATCGGGCCATATTGCTATGTTCTGCCCGTGGGGAATTTCAGGGACTGTTCCTTCTAACAGCATATTTCCGTATCCGTGTGTAATTAATCGAGCTGTTTTGAAACAGGACAGCTGAAGTGATGTAATTACTTGTCAAACTCAAACCTTAATGCATGGGCTCTTCTTACCCTCTGTGCCTATCATATTATGTGTTAATTTGCCCGGGTTTATGACGAAACCCTCATTTCTTGTGAGTTTATTGGATAAACTCGTTCTCAACACTGTCGAAGTCATAATTAAAGTCCATCCATTGGTCAAACCACTGGAGGTTGCCCAAAATGCTCGACATGTGTTGCTCTTTTTCTAAGAGCTTTTGTGGATTGGGATCCATTGATTCGACGGAACCAGGAGCCTCCACGCTGTCCAGAGCCTGGTCGTCGTTGTTCTTGGTCGCATCTTCTTGCGAGTAGTTTTCTGCAGCATCCTCGAATTCCTTTCTATGGAGCTGTTTTTGTAACAAGGCGTTGAACTCGTCCTCTTGGCCCTGTTTCTTCTTGCTTCGTTCCTGGTTGAAGCCCAATTGCGAGAACATCTGTATATTCACATCAGAAGAGCCATGGTCGATACCTATACCACTGAGACACTTGACTTCTTCTTGCAATCTCAAGGTCAACATTCGATTGGCCATCTTTAAAGCCCACAAACATTCCTTCGCCATTTTGAATCTTTCCTTGATTAGCACCTTCCTCGAAATCTCATCACGAACGCTGGCTTTTTTCAAAACCGAACACAACTGGATGCATCCTTTGAGAATGTTTTGAGCTTTCATCACATACATGCCTCCATTGATGAGTGCAAGGGCATAAATACCAGAATTAAATAGAAGCAACATCAGCTGGTACCACGGTACAAATAATTTTCCAGCCTTGTGACATTTGGTCAACAATTTAACAACACCATCACACGCATTGACCATCATATCCACCAGGAGACCGTCGCTCTCCAACCGTCTGCCCAAGTAGTTGAAGATGATTTTTCCATGCACTGAAAGAATAATATCGTAGAAATGAAGTTTTACTTGGGTTTTTATGACCGAGCTAATGGGTTTATGTCTGGCCAGCCTAGGATTTCTATGATATTCCACTTCCTCTTCCTCTTGATTTTCCGGTTCGTTGAAAATATCCTCATTATTGTACCCATTTTCGTTGAACCACTTCTCCATAAGGGCCAACTCCTTGTTAATTTGTTGGTTTTTGACAGGTCCTGGCTCGTCGTCTGTTGTTGTGTGAATAAAATTAGCAATGTTGGCGAGCTTAATCGAGGCAAATGCTGAAGAGCTTAGCCAATCGTCTCCTTTTGCTACCTCGGCGTAATTCCAAGATGGAAACGTCCGAAATATGGCATTATCGGAAAAGCCCTGATACCGGCCATTTTGCATACCAAAAAGTCTGTCCATAGAATAAACTGCCCAAAAAATACGCTCTGCCTTTACCTTTTCATATGGTGTTGCATCTTTAAGTTTGGAAACATTCAGGCCAATTCCCATGGAGAGCGACATCAGGATGGCTCGAACAAGAGAGTGGAAACATGACGTCTGACGGTGTGCCACCCGGAGATATAAGGTGATCAAAAGCCAACTTTGAATTAATTCAAACGACTCCCATTCAAAACTCAATATCGAGATAACCCGGTAGCTGTACCTGAAAAATAGCTCTTCCGCCTGGAGCATTTCGGGGCTGGGGCCCCTCTGCTTGCTCATTTCTGTGAACCTTATGGAAATTGCATATACCAAATACAAAATGGCACTGAATAACCGGGTCTGGTTGGTTTTCGAGTCTCTGTCATCCACGCTCTTGTTCAAGTCCTTCTGCTCCCGCAAGATCTTGTTGTATGCATCTACCTGCTCTCTGAAGACTGTTTCGTGAAGAATAGAAAAGAGCGGATTCACTTCGTCAAGAAAATAATTTATCAAGCCTTGTGGATCGATTTCTATGTCATATTGAGGAATATCGGGAAGTTCCTCGGGGTTCAAGTATTTGCATCCACTCATGTTCCACCCGAAATACTGCATGCGAGGCATGGTGACGAGTTTCTGTGACTCTTCTGACAAGTTCATGTACAAATGTTCGCACAAGTCTCGAGTAAGTAGGTTCTGGTGTCTTCTTGAAAACCGCCACTTGCTGCTGGGACTGATCAACAACTCGTTCTTTTCGTTCCTGGAAACGAGCGGCTGCTTGAAAATGTTGGTAGAATTGTTGGAAAGCAAGTTTTCGAGATAATGAACTCTGCTTTCGAGATGGTCAATATACAGCTTGTCTGAGCTCTTTTGGACCACAGGAAGGCCAAAAATCGGCTCTTCCTTGACTTTCTGGCGCTTGAATGGTACTATATGATCACTATCGCCTTCGGGAGTCCGTCGTTTTTCAAAGGCAAAACTCGACGAGTACGTACAGTCTTTCTTCTGTTTAACACACGTAGTACACGGATTAGTGCCGCTGCATTTGATTTTCTGGGTCCGACACCGGTCACACGCCTTGGACACCCGCATACGAGCCTTTCCCGGCGCTGTGTGGCTGCTGATGTTGTGCAAATGAGCTGTAGAGCTGGAATGCAGAGGTGGAGAAGAGGGCCCATCGTGGCCCTCCTCGCTGCTTTCGACGCCCAGTTTCGCCGACTTGGTCTGTTTTCCGCTCCCGTTGCGTCGATTGGGCTTGTTTCCGTACGGCTCCTTGGCCTGTATCTGGCTGTGGACGGAGGAAAGGCCCGTGGCTCCACCGCCAGTTTCGCCCATGTAGCCGGAATTTGGCATGGCCATATTGGGCGCATCCATGCCGCCATATGGCGGCACGCCCATTACACCGCCGTTCAACAACGGAGGCATCATTATCTGGCCCCCCAAGACGTTAGGTTCATTGGTGTTCAAGTAGCCATGGACACTTCCCATTCGGCTATTATTGTGGCTAGGAGGCGGGAGCAAATTGGATTCGCCACTGTATGGCTGTCCCGGAGGCTGGGCACCCTCTTCTCGATTGGGATTGGGCCCGTTGTGGTAGGACGTGGGCCTGTTTTTGGACATCGTAGCAGTATGGAGATGATAGTGCAGTAGATAAAGAAAGTGTGAGAAAAGGTGCGATGAGATTGGGGAAAACGGGGGAGTAGGGGGGTTAATGGTGGGGAAAGGGGCGGTTGTGCGGCTTTCAAGGGTGCTCTTTCGGGTAGTGCCGTTCTTTCTGGCGTTTTCCGGCGCAAATGGCGTGAAGTCGGGGTTTCTGGCTCCCAGGACGGGATTTGACAGGTCGGTATGCGCACGCCCAGATCCCATCTACGGGTGGCGATTCGGAGTCCTAGCCGTGGAGCCGTTGCCTCGGCTGATACGGAGACGCCTCCCTTGGCATTGGAGCCTCAGATCTTCTTTGGTCCGGGGTTTTTCCAACGCTCTCGGGCCAGCCGAGTCGGCTTTTCTGATTGTACGATAAATTAGTACTTTGGCTGAAAAACAGGTCCAACTGTCACGGAGGAAGGCCAAACGGTCGATTTAGAACCCTCCCTGCACTGCGTGCAAGTCTGGGTGTTTGAAGCACAGGAGCCTAATCCTAGGGCCGAAACACGGAGTATATGATTGTGTCACGTGACTTGACCTGGTTATGCAAATAGGTCTGTCATTGCCCAAAAAGAATGCCTTCAGCCAGATTCGAACTGACGATCTCCTCATTACTAGTGAGGTGCCTTAC